>LKNJ01000108.1:223528-278907 GCA_002120245.1 Maccullochella peelii | reverse complement strand
AAAAAAATCACGTTTCTGGATGAATTACTTGTCTGTTCTCATATAACTCACTACTACTACTACTACTACTACTACTACTACAGCCTTGTTCTACTACTACTTCAGCCTGTTTCTACTACTTCTACTACTACTTCTCCTTCAGCCTTTAACGTACTTTTCCACGTATCTGCCTTTTCAGCAGTGCTTCCAATTCTGGCAATTCATTTCACATTTCTGCATTTTCAGCAGTGTTTTGCAAATTAATTTCAGCTTTCAGCATTCCCACGCATTTTCTGCAGGAAATGCAAATTTTCTAGTTTGTATAGTCCTTTTAAGAATGACAAGACCTACTGGAAAAACAATTAGAGCAAAACACATACAAAGACAACATAACCTGTTTGAGTTGGCCAAGGCAACCAGATACCTCAGACCTCAGCACATGCAAAGAGAAACTCTCAAGAAAACCGTAAGAATTAAAAGATAAAACAAATGTTGGTGCAGGCAAAGTAATGGGGATTCTTCACCTTGAGGGATAATTGTTTCCCTCTATAATGTATCACTTAGTGCAACAAAAGTTGGAGCCTGGAGTGTGCCACCAGAATAATTATAGACTTTTACAGTGTTTAATGATAATCAATCAATTTAGAGCCATTATAACTTGATTAATTAAATTAGAATGTATGCAATGCATTATAAAACTAATGAAAAATAATAAGTTCCTTAAATTTCCCAATTAACAATTCTACTTTCTTATTCTATCTGTAAGTGATTAATCAATAATTGAATTTTATCATATTGAATGAATCTATCATTCCACCTCACAATACACTTGCCTCCTGCTTTAGCATTTACAGTTTCTATTTTGTGATCATTTCAATTTAAAGATTACTTTCTTTAATTTAGAGATGTATGAGCAGCGTGTCACCTAGAACTTTTTTACATTTTTTTTATTGGTCAAGCTGAACTGTTTTTGGTTTCGTGCAGGGGGCTTCATGTTGTCTTCAGCAGTTCTAAAAGGTCATAAAATATAAGTATAAATTACAGGACTCCCGTATATTGTTTCTTTGTATGAAATCTGAAAAGTAAGAAGACTCACTAGTACAGTTTGTTTTTGTTTTCTGGACTCCAGGGTTCAATCCAGGATTTGGACTTTTTGCTTCATGTTTAACACCGGCGGATCACCAACATTCATTTAGGAGTAGTAGTTGTATGTAAATAACAGGGTTGTTTGTCTGGCTACCTTTTTGTAGAATGCCATGATGACGTTTGAAGAGGAGAAAATGCAGATGGCCTTTGAGGACCTGAAAGCTACAGAGAGACTGTGTGAGAGTGAAAACACTGGTGTCATTGAAACCATTAAAAACAAGATCAAGAGGAGTGTGAGTAACTTCTTCAACGCTTAACTGAATTGAATGATGTACTGTATGTACTAGATAGATCGATAGATCAAATACAATTAGCTTGAAAAGGAGCATTTTGTGTTGGACCATAATGTCCAGGTTTGCTGTTTGTTAGACGTGTAGTCTGTGTATCACATCAGTCTATGTATGAAGTGTTTGTGTGGGCAGATGGACTTTCAGAGGTCAGGGGTGGCTGCAGTGGACCGACTCCAGAGGCAGATCATCATTGCAGACTGCCAGGTTTACCTTGCAGTGCTGTCTTTCATCAAACAAGAGCTGTCATGTAAGGGAACCTTCAGTAATTGTTGGTTAACTATAAAGACTGCATATTTATCGGTGTGAAATGAACGTAATGAACGATGCAGTTCTGTAATCTGAGTTTTGCATGTTTTTCAAATACCAGTAGGCCATTGCAAAGGATAGCATGTTTCACTGACGCCAACTTCAATCTCCTGACAGCATACATCAAAGGAGGCTGGATCCTCCGTAAAGCCTGGAAGATGTACAACAAATGTTACAGCGACATCACACACCTGCAGGAGGGCAGCAGAAGAAGAGCCTCTGAACGGCAAGCAATGCCACCTCCATCTCTGTCCTCCTCCTCCGACCCGTCCGACCACAGTCGCTCCTCTTCGCCCGGGCCGAGCCCATCTCAGAGACTGGACAGCATCAGCCCAGAGGCTCTGGATCGGCTAAAAGGTTCGGCCAGCTTTGGTTACGGCCTCTTCCACCTCTGTATCTCGATGGTGCCACCGCACCTACTGAAGATCGTCAATCTGCTGGGCTTCCCTGGCGACCGTCTTCAAGGCCTGTCAGCGCTCACGTATGCCAGTGAAAGTAAGGACATGAAAGCCCCCTTAGCTACGTGAGTATGTGAGTGAGTACGTTTGTGTATCTGTATTCTAGCTGTAACTAATTCAGTTGTAAACAATATGACAAAGTAATGGAAGCATAATTTCTAGAGGAAAGAAAAGAGATTTCATCTTTGTGAGATGAAGTACTGTCCGTCTCGTGTTGATGGATACCATGAATCATGCTTTAAGTGAAAATGACTGATGCTAAATTAACAGGAATTCATCACTAACGCATTGAATAATGATTAATCAGTGTTTCAGCCACATGGAATATTTAACAAATACAAAATCAACGAAATACAGAACATGAAAATTCTGTAAACAACACAAGTTGCCCAATCATCATCAATTATAATCAGTCATTTTTAATTCTTACTTATTCCTAGAATATGTTGGCAACTATGTTTGTACTTAACCCCTTTTTGAAATCAATAGTGTCTACCAATCATGTCTACCAAGTTCTCAAAATGTCGATTAATAATTGTCAATAATGGTAATACTACACTATGCTATTTAGTATTTTTAATCAGTATTTGTTAAATAATGGTTAATCTCACTTCAGCCAATTAGTGAAAATCCAATGGACCAGATGGTGTCATTTTTATAATTGGAAAAATAATTTTTTTGCTGTACATACTGTACAGTATATCTTCCCACATATTACAGCCTCTGCTTCCCTTACAGCTTGGCCCTCTTGTGGTACCACACAGTAGTGCAGCCCTTCTTTGCTCTGGATGGTGCAGACACACAGGCAGGCCTGATGGAAGCCAAATCCATTCTCCAACAAAGGGAGGCTATCTATCCAAACTCCTCCCTCTTCATGTTTTTCAAAGGCAGAGTTCAACGCCTTGAGGTAAATACATGTTGAGAATAAACCTTTATTATCTACTGCTATGTGGCCTATTCTCCTGACTTGTGAAAGCTCAGTATTGTCTCAGCCTGCAACTCACACCACAAAGTTCTCCTCTCTAGTGCCAGATCAGTAGTGCCTTGATGTCCTTCCGTGATGCCTTAGAGCTGGCCTCTGACCAGAGGGAGATTCAGCATGTGTGTTTATATGAAATAGGTACTATTTTCCCTCTCAGATTTCAAACCACCTCGCTCAGCACTAGTCTGCATCATAATTTCTAATTGTGGAACATCTTAGGTTGGTGCAGCATGATCGAACTCAACTATAGCGAAGCCTACAGAGCCTTTGAGCGTCTGAAGACAGAGTCTCGCTGGTCCCAGTGCTACTACGCCTATTTAACCGGAGGTGGTAACAGTACAAATAAATGAATGAAGGCTTTAAGAGCATTTCTTGTGAGTTTGGTATCAGCTCTTAATCCATATTATATTTTGTTGCGTTATTCAGTGTGCCAAGGAGCCACGGGCGATCTGGAGGGAGCTGTCACTGTGTTCAAGGATGTTCAAATACTTTTCAAACGCAAGAATAATCAGATAGAGTTGTTCTCCATGAAGAGGGTGAGTATGAATCCAGCTGATTTTCTATTGCAAATGTTTGGTGCAAAATACAATGAAAATCAGTGAAGTATGTACGCACACGTTATCAGGCTGAGAAGCTAAGGAGCCCCGGCCAATCCAAAGAACTCTGCATCATGTCTGTGATTGAGATTCTTTATCTGTGGAAAGCTCTGCCCAACTGCTCCACCACCAAGCTGCAGACAATGACACAAGGTACCAGACTGTAAAATGTACAAATCACCAAACTACAGTTTTTATGTCTTATTTTGCAGCCTTGTTTGGTGTTGTCATTGGACGTAGCTTAACCATTAATCTCCTTTTTTTTTTTTTTTAGTCCTGCATGGGATTGATGATGCCTCATGTGGCGGCCTGAAAAACCTGCTTCTTGGTGCCATAAACAAATGTCTTCATAATACCAAAGATGCCATTCAGGTACTCTCATGGAAATAATATAATGTATAGGGCTTGTAAATGTGACGCACTGCAGGATACACTGCACTCAACTGTAGTAGGAGGACTGTTAGTAGTTAAACGGCATACTCATGTTTAACTCGCACACAAAAGCCAGTACTGTAGTGATAATAACTATAACGGATTTTATCTAGTGCATCTTAACTGATCTCCCACCTTTTTTTTTTTTTCCTTCTCCAGTATTTCCATCTTGCTGCAAGGGATGAGGTGGGTCGTCTGAGCAACTCTTATGTGCAGCCCTACTCCTGCTATGAACTGGGCTGTGTGCTGCTGAACACCCCAGAGGTACATTTTGTGTGTTTGTGTGTGTGATAGTGGAGAAGTCACAGTCTAAATATTTTATTTATTTATTTATTTCTTTTCAGTCTGCAGGGAAAGGCAGAATGCTCATGCTTCAGGCCAAGGTACAGTAGGTTGCTTTATTACATGGCATTTTTGCTTTATGGTTTCTAAATATTTGTACTTATATACTGGTTTTCATTTACTTATGGACTGCTCATAAATTTTAAGTAGTTGGTAGCAAGTTCTATGACTAATTCTCAATTAGTAGAGTGTTTTGTTTTATTTCTGCTGTCAAGGTCTTTTAAAGGTAAAGGTTTTTAGGATGTGTGCGCTCCGACAGATCAATAGACTCGCTGCCTGATCAGGTGATAGCATACCCAATAAAGGAGCGGCAAGCCTACTGCTCGGTTCCCCTTGACAGTACAGGAGTTACAGGGGGTTGATGGTGTCACACCAGCTGGAAAAATAGCAGCCAACCAACTCTATAGGACATGAATGTAGACTGGGTTTGTGTGGTCTGAAAAACTGCCTCCATGCCTACAGAGAGGCTTGTCTTATGTGAAGTAAATGTCCACCTTAACAAGTTACATCCCCTTTCAGATGTGGTGCAAGTAGTTCTAAAAGGCTACATCAGTTTGTGTCTACACAAGTACAGTAAATTGTATTTGCATTGCCTGTAGTGCACTGGGTGCAGCCTCACCCACCTGCATGGCGTTGGAGATGTCTGGTGCTGCAGCATTGACTTTGTTAGTGGATGGACAGCTGACACTGACTGAGCACAGATCCCACTCTCTGCCAACTCTGCATGCCTGAGCAGATGCACCACTGTCTGACAGGAGGAGTGGGCTATGCTTCTTTACTGGGTATGCTGCTACATAATTGGGCAGCGAGTGTATTTATCGAGTGTGCTGACTGCAATGCTTGTTAGAGAGTAGAGCACGAATAAAATACAATTTTATTCACTAGTCTTTTTTCCATGGACTATGCAGGAGGACTATGCTGGCTATGACTTTGAGAACAGGCTCCATGTTCGTATTCACTCAGCTCTGGCCTCTATGAGGGCTGAAGCCCAGCCTTGACATTTTATCTGCACTTCAGAAAGAACTGGAAGAATGTCTTTAAAAAAGTCACAATACCATTCTGGGCACTAATGTTAAACTGTTTTATTTGTTTTAATTTATTTTTATTTTCAAATTCTGAGCCAATGCATCATTTTAAAATGTGTGAAATATATACAGTAAGTGTGTTATGGGAGAACAGTTACAAGAGGTCTTTTACTTATGTTACTGTATTTTACAATAAATTAAACTGGCGTTTTATAGTTTAATTTCAAAACTAAATGCCAGTTAAATCAGATGAAATTCTATACATTTTGAAAAGCGTCAGGTCAAGTAGAGTAATGGCACATCAAGTATTAACTGACAAAGCAATTCAAATGAATGACTCAGCCTTTGACTTTGAGAAGCTGATTTTTTTTACCATCTCAGTGTTGGTTGTTGACTTTGACATTTGTGCTGTAAAGGCTTTGCCACTCCATAGGCATTAGTACTAAACAGTGCTTTTTTTTTAAAATCAATTGTTTTTTTATCAGTGTAAATATGTCTTAATAGATGTGCCAACATCATGTTGTGCCACTTTTGAGTGGCCTGTGCGCACAGTGCTACTCTTAGCTGTAAAACTGGTTCTCCTTTATATTGTTTTAAGATAATAAAATGAATATTGTTTTATCCCCAACACTTGATTAGATATCATATTTGATCATCATTTAGTTTGTTAAATTGTGAAATAGGACAGTCTGCATAATTTGATTATAAATCACTCAAATAGGAAGGCCAAGAAGAAAAAGTAGGACATGGCCCGGGGTAGACAGCATATAGTAACATATCTTAACATTTTTAATACCATAATCCAACAGACACCCAATTTATGCAAACAGGTTTTCATAAAATTAAAGCAAATCGCACTAAGCCAAGTTAATTTAACATTAACATAAGCTTTTATTTAGCAACAATAGAAATTCTGTTTTGATACCCAAAAGTGATAACAGAAAAAAATACCCAAAACTTAAAGCAGCTATCCACAAGATGAGAAAATGAATATTCAGTGCTTGATTGTGAAGGAGGTAAGGCTTGCATAGTTATAGTGATGCTCATGCATTTATTATGATAGATTTCAATTAGACCAATAGCACTAGGAATATAACTAATTATGGAAAGACCTTTACACACACACGCACACACAAATCTATAAGTGCAGAGCCAGTGTCCCTGCTTCAGTATAGTTAGAAAAAAGTGCTGTTAGTCTCTATACACATCTATACAGTACATAGTTTAGGGCTTAATGATATTTTAAACATTTATTTGATTGTAAAAACCACCTAAGTCTTATTGTTATAGTACTGGCCATGATTCTTGTCAGATGTGGTAACATTTTACTTGCTGTCATCTTTGCAGAGAAACAGCTAAACACAGAGTTACAATCAACTGCAAACAAGCAGAGTTTAAACACATGCAGCTTTTATCTTCACATTTTCTGCACCACTCATTGTACTAGAGAGTGAAAACAAAGGTGGATGTTCCCAAATGGTCTATTTTAATACATTGTCCTGCATTATATTATGCGTGCACAAGTAGAATCAGTGTCGGAGTTGCATAAACATCTAATAGATGCGCTCAGGATGCATCATGCACTCCATTCTAGCTGTTTGTAGTGGCGTGACCTCGTGTGTCTCTGCACTGAAGCTGATGAGTGAAATGTTTCCATGACCAGCAGGAATTATGGACAAACTACCAACAATACCAAGGTTGCCGTTTAAACACTCAATCTAACACATATAAATATTTCTAAAATACATTCTAGTTTTTCTGAATACATGCCTATACCATACTTAGGTGGTCAAGGGCCACAATAAATAAGTGAGTTTTTGTGCTTTATTGTTCTCACACACACACACACACATCTATTGAAGAATATAAGTCTCTGGGTTCATTCAGTGTTTTACTCCCTTTGACTCCTTAAACACATTTTTTGAAGCATATTTTCTCAACCCTACATGCTGTTCTATACCAACTGCATTATACTGTTGCACGTGCTAGGGAGTCTTAGGACAAAATCCAGTACAGCAGATAAAGTCCAAAGGTGGTAAAAGTAGATTTGTACTTATTAGTAGATGTCGGGCAGGTGAGTGTAGTTCCTGTCCCAGTAGCCTTTCAAGTAGAGCCAGTCCTGAGCTTTGTTGTGAGGGTTGGGCCCTTGCTGAAACCACCTGCAGAGTTTTAACAAAGAGAAGATTTATTTAACATGGATACAGCATTTAAAAGAGAGAGATAAAAGAATCTCAGAAAAATCAAAACACACAAAAAGCATTAACACTAGTTCATGGCAAAAAGTTGCTAGTCTTCCCAAACACCAGTATCTTCTTGAGTGCCAGTGTATTTACAAATGCATTCAATAACACACAGTTGCAGTTGTGCATTTTGTCCTGAGGAGGGTGGTATAGTGCAGCACTTCACACAAGATAAAACAACAGTAACCAAGCAAACCTTGGGCCAAGCGCAGCGTTCCTTCTCAAGTATAACAAAGGGGATGGCATAACACAAGACAATAGGGAGACAATTAGTAAAACAAATTCGCAATGACGTTACATCATATTACTCAGTTACTAACCTTGTTTTCCATTCGTCTGTTGATTTGGTGCGATTTTTCCGGGCCATCCTCTGTTTTTCCTCAAGTCTCTTCTTCTCTGCACTCGCCAAATCTATGAAAGGCACGGATATAGAAACTTGAAAACCATTGTATTTAAGCTGGTATGGCATTATAGGGAGTCAAATCAAGGTCATACACTGTACCTATATCTCCATTCTCCATGGCGCGAATGTCAGGTCTGAGGCGACTGTCTGTCGTGGGAATAACTCCCTCCATGCTCTTCTCCAGCTCGTTTAGGTGCATGGCGAATGTGGAGAACGCGTAGTACTGCCAGAGAGAATAAAATTAGCAAAACATTTATTTTTTTAAATTTACAAATTGTTCTGCTTCCACCCCTCCTGTCTTCTCGTACCTTGGCTGAGTTGTCTGGTCGAGGCGTTATCTTCCAGATGAGCTCACTGCCTGGGATGACCTGGACCGTCTCAGCATCAGGTGGAGGCATCTCTTCTGGCTCCTCATCCACACTGCTCTGGGGCCACAGAAATAAACACACTCACATGAGCTCAAGTGTATTGGACAAATGGAGACAGAACACAGGTGACTTTGAAAGCAGTAAAATGAAATACCTGTTTATTGCCCTTTTTTTCATCTGAATTCTTTTTGTCAGTCTTTTTGTGGGCTTCAAAGGTAGCAGGATCTACTGTGTATAGACATTCAGTCCATTTGCCATATATTGCACATATCTTCTTTTTGCTAAAAACATACAGAGAACAAATGTTAATAAAACACAGCTTTAGATACATCATCACTGAGTGTTACTCTTCTGACAATACTAATAAAACTCATCTTATGTTACATATGAAATAAAGTAATTACCAATGTAGTAATTTATAACAAATGTACATTACTTTCAGGCAATATTAAACATCAGATGAATAATGAAATCATTGGTAATTAAAGGAAGAAGATACCTTTTATCTAAGATGTATCCCTCAACTTTATGGAGCTCTTTTCCAAAGAGGCCACAGGGCTTGAACATCATGCTGCATCTCTCTCCGGTCCTGCCACAGAATGACAAGACTGTTTAACAATTCTCTTTCAGTATTCTCCTGCGAGCTGAGGCTTTCAAACATTAATTATCCTGCTCTTCTATTCTAATGGCAACTGCCCCAGTTCTGCTCCCATGATCAATAAGCTGAATCTGAAAGCAGATCAACACTCCACTGCAGAGCGCAGAAAGAAAGATATTCATGCACCCAAGTCTCTGTTCATGCAAATGCACCAGGCGAGCATGCATTAGCAGACCAACAGAACAGCACAAAGAGATGGGAATTTCTATTACTTGTGATTGATCACTTCCACGCTGCCATACTGCTCAATCCAAAGCTGACCAACAATGATATTGTGGACACAACAGGTGGGGTTTGTCCAGGTATAGGCTTCATTATATCTGCAGAGACAAAAAAGCAAAAGGTAAAGACAAAAGTAACAGACCTAAAAAGGAATCAAACCAGAAAAGCATTCTCAGACTGTGCACTCACTTGGGCAGCTCTAGTGTGATGACTCCCTTGGGCTCAGCTTCGATGCTCTTTCCCCAAAACTTGAGTTTGGGGTAGATGGAGCCATGGAAGACGAAATCCTCCTCAAGGCCCTGAGCTTGAAAGGCACTGACTGGAGGGTGATGGCTTACTTGCTCTGACACCCACCTAAAGCCCAAATCGTCTCTGATGGAGAACAGGGACATGTTTGGTATTGCAGGAAAATCCACCAAAAAAAACCCCAAAAAAAATCTTCACTAAATACAAAATGTTTTGTGTATAGGTGTGCTCAGGAAACACGTGTGCATTTAAGGCACTGACCAGTCCACTGTCTTACCTGATGAGCTCATAGGTCTCCCCCAGCAGTGGGTTGAAGGGTTTCCCAGTCCTCTCCCACTGCGATGCTACAGCTGACACAGCAAATGCTGCAACACACTACAGAGCATTGACTTATGATAACCAAATTACAGGTAACTAATTCAATATTTGATAATGATAGAAAATATAATCTGACTACTGAGTCCCATAATAGCATCCTACAGTTTTATTCAAAAAAGACACCGATAGCACAAAATTAAATAATGACAAAGTACTACAATAATATTTGACTTGATTCAAATAAGTAATGTGACCTTGCACGAGAAGCAACAAATGAGATTTCACTTTGGAGATTAACTATTAGATTTTTATCCATGTTTTTCATTTAAGAAAATAAACGTGGGCATTGTGGTACCTTCATCCTCTCCACAGAGTCTGTTGTGGCATTGGCCTGGTGTATGAGGTAGGTGTGCTCCATGTATTCTGTCAGCCGTTGGAGGAAACTCAGAGGCTCATTAAATATCACAGGCATGGCAATCTTTGACAACTCCTGAAAAAGATGGTGGAGAAGATAAATGAACTGTGAGGACACAGACTATTGCATGGGCCAGTTTATTTGGTCCAGCTCTAAAATGGTGGTGGTGGTGTTGCAAACACACAGTATTCTATCTATTTTAACATTTAACTGTATGGCTATAGGTGAAAAAAGTGATGTTCTGCCTGACAAGCACACACAAACCTAATGCAGTGGTTAATATAAGGGAAAAAAGATGTGGTGAAAAAAGACAAGAGACATTATCCTAATTCACCAACCACATGACTGCACTCTTCAACACACTTGCACAATATGCAAACCCAATCTAAGTGTCTGTATATCCATCAGTCTACCCACTGAATTGTGTGTGCATGAATCATTAGCCACATTTAATTGGGGAATAAAACATTAATAGACATTATTAAATGTAATTAAATCCATGCAGAGGCTGAGTGAGGACTAAGATCCCTTAGGACTCCAAGACACTGATACTAATGACTATACTCCTAGAGCCACCGTAAGTTAAGGAGGAAGTACAAAAACTAATTTATCACAGTTACCTAACATTTTAGTCTTACTTTAGTCTTTGTTCAACAAGCCTGCTTAAAAACAATATCTCAAGTCAGCAGTAATTTTCTCCGAACAGTGAATTGAAGCACAACAAATAAAGGGTATATCTGTTTGAGGAGAAGTGTCTGTTCTCACCATGCCGATGCATTTTTTCAGGATACTCCAAATGCTGACGTCATTCCTGGAGAACATGGGAGTCGGTAGAGATGTTCTGCAGAACAGCAATATAAAGAGACAGAATTACATTAAGGAAGAGGATTTCTATCAGTGCCCATATCATGTGCCATAATATCCATCTACGTGTAAATACATTTGAAACTCTATCCATGGGAAATCATTAGATTGTTTATTTTGTGTAAGGTGTGCAATTTATGGCAGGCAAACACTGGAACAAGTGATCTGGTCTCCTCCACACTCAAAATGATGTATGATTCTAATAAAGCACTGAGCACAAATCCAATACCTGCAAGTATTGGGTAAACCACACATTCAAACCATTATTTTGTCTACTGCATGCTGAGAGCTTATACTATATAAAAGCTGCAGAGTAGACAACACAGCTTCATTTGGGAACAAAGTCATCAGACACCTGTAAGCTAATGAGCTTTCAGCTGGTCAGGTCAAACCTCAGACAATACCCATGAATGGATGTACAACTGCATGTTGGTTTTCAAGACTGGCTATAAGATGCACTCCTTAAATTGGCAATTTTACAAATGAAGCTTGGCTCAAAAACACTTCTCACTTTTATGAGATAATTACATCTGCACACCCTTTAGATGAATTATAACTGAACTTTCTCTCTTAACTTATACACATGCAGCTTGCTTTCCCACTCAAATTCAGCCATTGCTACTTGACTAAATCTGGTCTGTGTTGTGACTGAGTTTGTCTTCCAGCCTTGCCAACAGCTGTAGTGTGGACTGTTTTACAGGTATGCTGGCTGGAAGCAGATGGTGTCCTTGTTGAAAATTGAGTGCTGAAGCAACTACACAAATAAAAGCCATTACTTCAGCTAAATAAACAGAGAGGTAGTGGGTGGGGGTTTGCTCCATCTGTAGGAAGAGCAGAGCAGTGTTGCATGGCAGATTGTACTTCTGGCCTAGTTTGTGTTCCATCATCCTCGGCCTCAAAATGTATTTTTGCATAGAAGATTTCTTTCATTGGACTTTTTCAAAAACTGAAATGTGATAATGGGGTTTTCTATTTTAATTTTAAATAAATTGTATCTACAACTGGACATGTCTGCAGATTCATGGGACCTCTAGTTTTTGTAGTTGTTGAACACAAAAATCATACATTTTTAGATGAGATGCTCCAATTTGACCGACAAAGTTGACCCATTTAATTTAGAATATGGTAAGAAATCCTCATTTTCATGTTTCAGTTTTTCCAAAATACAGATAAAGAAAAACCTTTTAAGCAAAACTGGGTTGTTCAGAAGAGTCTACTGAAACACAAGCCAACCGGGAAGTGATGCAGGATTTTTTAACATGCTAAATCAATGCTTTGAAGCATGCACTTCTTACAGCTTACAGTGTCTATGGTTGAGCTGTATCAGTCTTCAAATCATTATTATTACATGCATGAAAATAATACATCTACACTACTGTAAAGAGTGAGAGAAATGTTAAACTACTAGACTTAGGCCAATCTACAGGCAACTAGGGACAGACGTATCTTTGAATGACAGGAGTAATTCAAAATAACACCTCATAAATCTTTAATACACAACACACGCACACACACACACACACACACACACACACACACACACACACACACACACACACAGGTAGCCAGCCAGTCTCCTTTCCTCAAACTCCTACTCTGAGCCAGCACATGCTAAATTATTCATGGATCACTTGTTGGATTAAGGAAGAGAGGCCAAGCCAGAATCAGCATCCACGGAAACGAAAGAAATCTTCACGACGACCCGCCCCCGCCAAACACCAAGTGCTATGTTGACTGTTCGCTTGGAGAGTTGGATCTTTCAGGAAAAACAAAACAGGCTATTCTCTGTGGATTGGGTGCTCAAACAAAAACACCTGACTACAAAAATAGACATGAGTGGAAAGGTGGTATCCCATTACATCAACTCTGCTATTTACTCGCCTATCCTCTTGCTGACTGAGGTCTGTAACCTGTCATCAGACACGCATACTAAAAAGTCAAGTGTACGATTTAAATATATTTATTTAAAGTTGCTTAGCAATGTAAAGCTATATTCTACGGCTACCAGCTGTGATAATTATATTAAACAAAGCCTTGTACATAATAAACAGTGAATAGGTCATCTGGAGAGCACTCAGCATGGCCGACATTACACTTCCACTCATCTCTTTGCCATTTTTGCCCGTAAACAAGCATGACATCATAACTGGAGCATGTCCCACCTGTACTTCTCGACTCCATTGCACTGGGCTGGTTGGTTGCCATGGTTACCCTCCCCTGACATTCCGGTAGGCCCCCTGAGTGCTGTGCGATGACGGAGGCTGCTGAGAAGGGGGGTGTCTCTCCCCTCGTCCTCTTCACAGGAGTGACTGGCCACAGAGAGGAAGTCGCTCACAGAGAGCTCCGAGTCCGACTCTGTGGGATGATGACAGGGGGCAGATGCCAGGTCATGCCAAGTATGCCAGGTCAACACTCACACACACACACACACACAGGTTCAAGTGGCCGGTTCAGAAAGCTGCAGCCTGAACAGGACACTGTCTGCATATAAGCACTTGTGCTCGAGTTCCTCTCCAACCTCCCCCTCCCTGCTGCCAGCCAAACCCCACCTGAGGATTGTGTTCCAATGAGAGGCCACACAGAGACTTCATTTCCTCAAACATTGTTTGCTTTGTGCTTTCTGGATGCTACTCCTCCCCTAGCCAGCGCTGTCAGTGACATTACAGGTACTGTCACATACGCAAAGGGAGGGGAGACCAGTGTGGTATTTGTACACTCTCTGATGGAGGACTGTACATGCTAGTCTGAATTATGAACTTGTACATGTATACTGAATAATGTGTTGACACCACAGCTGAACCATATGTACTGTGTTCAAGGTGGCAGCAGGTACAACACAGCTTCATAAACATCCTTTGTAAAAACACGTGATTGGGTTTTACTCATTCAGCATGTGAAAATCCTCATACATATGCTGAGCACAGTTTAGAGTTTATGGGCAGAGTGTCTTTGGCTAGTAGATAACTCCGGGCTATCTATGAATAATGCAATGAGTCCTGAGAAAGATTGGTCCATAGTGCATAAACATGTTGTAGAAGGACATCTACTGTACATACTGGCTTTTGGGTATACAAAGAAGCAACCTTTGTACGATCCATTTTACCACAGACATGGTGCTGATGCAAATACTGTACAAGATAAACATATAGCGCAGTAAACACTGTCAAATTATCTCTTAACTACTGATGAACTGTACTTGAAAAACAAAAAAGCAGTAAGAGTGTCAGGTTAATCACCATCTCATTACCCTTGAGTATAAGAGAAGAGGACAATGGCAATGTAGTCTGGGAAATCTCAGACAGGCAGAGTGCCAATGGACTGAGTATCATTGGGTACAACACACAGACACACAGACACACACACACAGTAAAGATGTGTTTCTTAACTAGACTTATTATTCTGTAAGTGAAGTGAGAACTAAAAACTGTAAAGCAGTTTGATACTAGAACAAGATGCCCTGTTGGAGGCGATTGTTCTGACATAAGTATGTAAATACAGGTTACAATTCTTCAAGTTGCCTTGTGGAACTTTCTTGTAAACAAACAAAGGTGTGTTACTCAAAATGCATTGTGTTTAACCTTTGAGGCCTAACAAAGTTGTTAAATGCCTTCCTCATAAAACATTTGCAAAGCAGTTTTTTTTTTATGTTTAAAATTGTGCATTTTTTACATCCATGTTTGCTCTTCTTCTTCCCCGCATGTGTTGGTGCATTGCTATTATTGTTTGCGCTTTACTGTCATCAACTGTCAAATAGAAGAATAGTGTGACACCAACAGCAGGAATGTGTGTCAAGTCGCCTGCATGCTTGCACACATGCACGATAC
This sequence comes from Maccullochella peelii, assembly GCA_002120245.1. Taxonomy (NCBI): domain Eukaryota; kingdom Metazoa; phylum Chordata; class Actinopteri; order Centrarchiformes; family Percichthyidae; genus Maccullochella; species Maccullochella peelii. Next base: position 263,793 of record LKNJ01000108.1, on the reverse strand, counting down.
ACAACACAGGGACCCACTTGTGAAAGCATTACTCTATAGTGCCCCCAGGTCAAAAAACTCCACAAGATACGTTTAAGGAAAGCTCTGCAATGGGAGAAATGAGCACAGCTCAATGAACAATGTATTTAACACAGTATTACTTTAAGTGCAACATTAGTAAAAGTAGTGACGAGAGAAGAAAATGCTTCAGATAATGCTTGAGACTGTTAATGTCTAATTTATAACCTGGCCAAGACACTGTTTGAAGAACAAGATTTATGGTACTGGGCTTCTGACCTGACACAGCGTCATAGAATTCATCTTCAGCGAGGGTACTGAGGGTAGACGACCTCCTGCTTTTACACAGGTTCTGCTGGAGTTCGTGGTGCTCAGTCGCCAATGTCTGCAGAGCCTCTGTCAGAGCTTTGTTCTTCTCCAACTCCTGCTCTAACTTCAGGCTCCACACCTGCAAACACAGGATCAGCAGACAGATGAAACATCCAGACACACCCCAGAAACAATGTAAACTAAATTAAAAGAACATGCTTTTTATTTTGATCCAACATGTGTACAGTATAGACATTGCTGCTGGCAAATGTGTGATTGGCTGATGGTTTGATTGATATGAAGGTACTGATCTACTTCCGTAGCTGCCACAGTGTGTGCGTCTTTGTGGTTCTGATGGCAGGTCATTGTTCTAACCCTGACCACAGATCTGGTTTCCTCCAGTCGGAACCAAACACCCCAGTCTCCAAGAGCTCTGTAGCCCAGGATTGAGTGTCCCTTCAGAGCAACCTGAACCAGGCCACTGTGGGACAGACCAGGTCAGTGTTTCCTATTGTTTAACACTGCTTTTGTGTGAGGGGAAACTAAACAAAAATCCACAGATGTTTCCAAAAATGATATTAATAATAATAAGATAATTGCTATAACAAAACATTTTTCTTAAAAAATGAAAACTTTAAAAAGGACATTTTTTAACTCAATGCATTTGTAAGTATTATAAACAGACAAAAAAAGCATTCACAAAGCAAAGAAAGTGCACTGATCATAAAAATGAAGAAAAGCCTCCGCAGTTTAAATAAATTCCCAGAGTCACCTTGAGGAAGGCAATGGAGTCAGAGAGAAACAGGAGCTTGTAAATCACACTCTAAATCTGAGACTGCAAACCAGGGCCAATGTCTTCTATTAAAGTTCATCCCCATCTCTTATACTGCCTGAAGTATTATCAGTTGTGTGCACAGCCATGCATAAAGAAACACCTGTCAGCGCATCTGCTGATGTGCTGTGGGTTATGATTCATGCCTATAATCAAGTGTCAATCTGTGGCTCACCAATTTCCCGTTCAGATGTGGCTATAACTATCATGGGGACAATGTTTCGGTGATCACCATGGAGATTATGTGATCATCAAAAAAATAATTTTGGTGGAATTCTTCCTCAAGATGTTCATGATCTGTGATATTCCCCATTAAAGAAACAAGTGTGAAATAAACCCTAGTGTCTGAGATTTTGATTAAATCGTGCTCATTTTGACAAGACTCTCAGAAATCATACAAAAATATACACAGTATACAGATAAAGACCCTGAGTGAGTGTCCCACCAGCAGCTCCAACTATACTCTGGGAACATAAACTGCTTCTGACTCCTGTGTGCTGGAGATCAGCCACACATGATGGATAAGGCAGTGAAAACACTGACATATTTACCTATTAGCTGATTTGTTTCCTCGGATCAGCAAAGTTCAAGGCTGCCAATCCAGCCATTTGTAATGAATACTGATTCATTCCAATCCATGCATAATCGATCGGAGAACCCCTAATACCAGCTAAGGGCTTATTATGTAAATAAAATTACTGAAATACACAATGTAACCTGGATTTGTGTGTGCCCATGCCGTCTTGACTCAGCAAAATTTCATTATACATACAGTACAGAGAGGTGAGGATGACTCATATGCAACAATATGCAGATCCTAACTGCAACAGAGAGCAATAAAACACCTCTGATTAGAACATTTCAAGCTACATTAAGTTTATCTGAACCGAAGCATTCATGACTTTGCCACATATCACCCCATTTCTACAAATACACACACCTGATGTAACCAAAAACGCACAATCACAGTAAAAGTTATCTATATAAACCACTGTGTATAGACCTGAATCCTTGAAAAACAGATAAACTACTGTACATACACATGGATTCCTTGTTGCACTAACAATTTCGTAGCTGTCTAACTGACAGATTTTTTTGTAACTGTGACAGAAGCTCATAAGCAGCTTCTTTCACACAAGGTTCAACAGCTGTCTGGCACCTACAGTCAAAGATGCACTTCACACTCTCGCTGTCATCACACTTGCTATACTGTATGTTCACCCCTTAGGGTCATGTGACAACAGAAATACAGTCTCACTGTAGATGTTCAGATTCTGTTCAGGGATGTTCAATTCTTATTTGAGAAACCCACAAACATCTCTACGGTGTCCCATACAGGTACAGAATGCGTTGTTGTGTAACTATCACAGCCAGCTCTTTTGCTCCCACTGCATCCTCTCGCCTGAGCACAAACAGCTCTATTTTAAGCCCTGCTGAGGCTGTGTGCAGTAGCTGTCGCTGAAGCCTGGGAGGGAAGCTTCTCCTTGGCCAACACCCCAAAGGGTAGAGCTTTTAGTTTGTTCTAAAATGTGCTTTCTCTGCTCAAGGGGAAGCAAATCACAGAGGCAAACGTATTATACAGTACTCTGTAATAACTATACTAACTGTAACTGTATATCAAACTGTACATGACTGATGGCTGGGAGCTAAGCAACTAAAAAATATATTGTATTTGAGTGTGAAGTGAGCACCAGTGCAGCTAAGAGATGGAGTAACCAATTACACAGAAATACTCCCAGGTACCTCTCTACACATACAAACCCTTGGCTAAAAAGGTCAGAATCCAAAAAGATAAGGTGGAATATGCACTTCCTCCTCTTAGACAGATTTATCTATGTATGACTCAACAAAGAAGTCAGCCAGCACAGGGACCAACAAGAACATTTAGCTGTGCCCAGAAAAGTCTCTCCTGGGTGAGATGACAGTCAGTAGGTCAGTTACCCATGTGGCGATGGTTGAAGTAAAGGTCAAACGGTACTTTGTGTTCCCTCCAATCCCCAAGGGTTTGAAGGGCAATCTGCTTTCTTACAGTCTGTTGACAAAAAATTACGATTCACTGCAGATAAGAGAAAAAAAAAAAAAGGATACTATGCTGCCATTCTCCTGCCTCCTGCAATACAAACTGACAGATCTGCTTATCTGCATGTCACCACTAAGTGGTTCCATACTGTAAGCCCCCATTTGTTTTCTTGACAGGTGTGGAAGGCTGCTGCCTGAAAAACAACAGGAAAGGTGGGATTTTATAGAGCTGTGTTATGTGCATGACAGTTACCGCCACAACCCCCAAGAGGGTTTCTGCCCAGGATTGTCTATTTGCAGCTCAATCTTCATGACAAAGTTTCTGTGTAGAAGCAAAGTTAGCAGCACAAATCTCTCCACTTTAAATGCCATGCAGTCACCAACCAGTCATACTGTGCCCTGCATGTACTGTATAAATGTGGCACTATCACTAGCACACTTTAGTTCTGCAGCAGCTGCTGAAATGGGCCAGACCACATATACAATGCCGAAGGCTAACACTTTGTTGCTGCAAAACCCTATGAATTATGCTTCTCTATTTCACATGCCCGGACGACAAAGCACAATTACAACAGTGACTACTGTATGTTATGTATTGTAGAACACAAATGTGTAAGTGGCAGCAACAGAGGCATTAATCATGGGACAATGGGAACGTGGGATTAGAGTTAATGCTGCCTAATACAGCCAATCTCAGCAGTGTAGGAAACATAATCCAGTTAATGCATGTAGTAGCGCCAGCATAGCATGAGAGAAGTGGATGCAACATGCTTGTTAGGACATTTCCTTCTTATTATACGATCTGGACGTCAGAAATTAATTCAGCGTCCATTGTTATGACACTTTCAATGCTTCTTTGGTAATGAGACTGCAATGAATGTTCTCAGCCCCCCTGTGATAACAATGCCAGGTTATTCCTTGTGACAGGACAGCAGCTGCTGCCAATTCACACTAAGATAATGTGGTTTGGCAGTGCACACATCACTGCATCAACATGCTGCATTTGGGCATTGTTGTGCAGTATTTTATCCAGCTGACTTCCAGAGCAGACTTACTGTATCTGATGTGAAATAAATTCACTTATATTCACCTTATTATACAAAACCACATACACATGTAGACATAGGAGTCCTTCATTGCATCTCCATATAATCTTAATTCCTTCTTTGCCTGTGGCTTTACAATAAGAGTTGTAGCACATACTATACTATAATCAGCAAACAGTAGACGCAGTCTCAGCATTTTAGCATGGTATTTTGACAGAGTGCCAATTTAAAATGAATTGGTAATGAGACAAAAGCGTATGAGACCAATTTATGATCTCTCAGTTATTAATTTAGGTGCTACAGTACAGTGAGACACAAAGGAACAACTGCTACGTTGAAATGGTTAAACCCATAATATTTATCTTAAAAGCTTAACTTTAAGTATCACCATATCAAATAAGTCCTCAATGCAATTTAATCTATCCCTCTCTATGCTCTTACTTTGACAGAATTCATTACATTATAAACTGAGCTCATTAAAAAGATGCAATGAGTAGTGTAGCGTTCAGTGCCACTTCACACATGCTCAATTTCACACTCTAAATTCAGATAATTAAATCCATAGGAATGACCTCCGCATATTGATGCTTCTGACCAAATCCCATCTACATCACATTTACAACACACTAAAAACATCAGACTAAATCTAATCTGTGCCAAACTCCAAACATCTTACGCCAAGTCATCAGGAAACAGCACACTGCAAACACAAGCCAGTTGTTTAGCTGACGAGAAAAAACGAGATACAAGAAGATACAGGAACAATTGTTTGGTTTGTACCTGTGCAGATATTGGATGAGAGCTCCGTCACTGTTTCTTCTGTCTCCTGTGCTCAGATGCTCTGGCATGTGGAAGTGTGCCTGCGAGCGTGTATTTTCACTGTGTGAGGCTGAATGCATGCATCTCCAGTTGAGCCTTTGAATAAGCACGCGCTTCAGTTACCTCGCTCAATGCACAGCTTTTCCCTAGAGCGGCAGTGTGTGGATCCAAGTCCAAGTGTGTCTACGCTGATCTGCGAGCTGAACGCAGACCTAAGCATAAAAGCGGATCTTGCCTGTGTCCTTCCTACAGACATGCCAGTGATTACCACACTGTTCCATTGCTCCCCCCAAGGGCACAGCACAGCCACTGGGACAGGTAGACAGGGACACACGCGCTCGTTCACACACACAAACTTCAAACCTGATTGGTATGAGGGAGATAATGTAAGGGGGAGGGGTTTCAGGATTTTGTAATTATTCAATATAATTTATCAGCCAATAGGAGCATAGCACATGGGTGAGGGCATGGAAGTAAATGAGATGAAGATTCATACATGGCTCAGTGGGCTGAAGCTAAACTAAATAGAAAATTATCTTCCCAAATGATTACATCAAGCGCAAGATTGCAGAAGATTCTGTATTGGTAGATTAGACTTCACTTAAATGTCTACTTTCTCTGAAATTTGTTCTGCATCACAAGACCAAAACTGTTTGACATTCATAACAAACATTACAATACTACAGTATATTAGATTAGATAAAACTTTGCAAAGTTTTTATGGTTCTGGCTGCATTGAATTATGTGTGAGGAATGGTATGATGGTGGATAATATAGCCCAAACCCCAAAGGCAACTGTATTGTGTGGTGTTTGATAGTTGCTCAACCCTGTGCATGCTAATACAGGCTTGATTTAAGATGACGAAGATGTTTCCCTACCTCCTCTTGTTTTGACAGCAGTTCAAGGCACAGATGGAGAGCAGCACAAGTTTCACTGGAGAGCTCACTGGTCTCTTTCGCTTTCAGTAAAAGAGGGGCAGCCAATGCTTTCCAAAAAAAAAAACATTTTCAATGCAGATGTACACATTTGGCTGCAACTAACGGTTATTTTTAATATTGATTAATCTGTTGACTATTTTAATGATCCATCAATTAATCATTGTGTCAACAAAATGTCAAAAAATGCTCATTCCAGAGTTTTCAAGAACCCACAACGAGGTCCTCAACTTGGTGTTTTTGTCTGACCAACAATCCACACCCCAAAGATTTGCAATGTACATTGAAATAAAACAGAGAAAAACTGAAAATTTGTGAAGCTTGGAAACAGAATTTTTTGGTAATTATTCCATGCTAAATGGACAACTGAAGGGTCAGGGTTTGGGCTTGTGACACTTTATATCAAAGCAATGCCTACTTGTGTCCCCTCATTACAGGTTGTGTATGTCTATAAACTGTAAGCAGTTAAGCCAAAGAGTGATGTTCCCTTCTCAGGTGATTTCAGATGAATAGTTTTAGAAGTCTAGAGATGTAAAACTCTCAAAATGTTGTGTAGCTGAAATTTCTGAAAAGTTCTTTATTTTCCTTTCCAATAAACCCCTCAGGTTTATCTTGCGACCACTTGAGGGGTCCCAACCCCTAGGTTGGGAACCACAGCGCTAGGGTTATGAAAAATAGTTTGCAATTAATTTTCTGTCCATTGACTAAACAATTAAATTTACTAATCTTATCAGCACTAGCATAAAATTAGCAAAGGTTAAAAAAAACACAGAAGACACTAGATCAACTACATGGATATGTGACCAATTCCAGGAGTCCTACCACAATTCTCCTCATTCTTCACCATGGATAGAAATATTGACACTTCACTCTCCAGTTTCTGCTGGAAAGTGTTGGCTGCCTGCAAGAGCACAGGACAAGAGAGACACTTAGACATTGGAATCCTCCTCCCTGAATAGCACTTCTTCCCTACTGTCACCTAATAATACACCTCATTAAAAAGGTCTGAACTTCATTTTACCTGAAGGGCTTGTGACAGATTCCTCACTGTCACACCACGATCACAATCTGCATCGTCAATTATCTGTTCTCGGGTGCAGTGGCGAGTGCTATAGGACGAATGTTCCTCGAAAGCATCCAACCATCTCTAAGTGGACAAATATCAGTAACAACGACATTTACAATGTTGTCCACACTTACTGATACACTGAGACAGATTAGATTGTTAAGGTAGGTGGGTGTATAGCATCAGCATAGAAGGTGAATCTCATCTCACTTTTCTTGTTGCCACTGAATCTGTCTTTGAGGGGACCTTAAAATAATGTACAGTTTCATCAAAGCACCTGAGCATGAAGAAGCAATGATCCCATGGTTTGACCTAGAATGACAAAATGAAATTACTTATGTTTGCTGCACTAGATGTCAAACATCATCATGTCATAAGTACAACGTGATCAAAACTGAAACATCTAAAGGACTGAGCATCCTTGTGTAGTCGTGAAGGTTAATCAATTACAATGAGCCTTTAACCTCTACTACAGTACCTACCATGTAGTAGGCTTGTGTTAGAGACTTGCAGCCCTGTTTTCTGACACCAGCCAGCGCATCAGCCCTAGGAAAAGAAACAGATAAATGTGGCTTTTTACACAATAAAGGATGGAGTAGCAAGCGAGAAAGATCTACTATGGCCATAACAGCATACATACAGAATATACAATATACTAGTTGTACTTTTTAGCTTAATAAATCTGCATACATACAAAGTATCTCACTGTCTGGGGTACCAGGAGAGAGTTCCAGTCTCAATTACCACCCAGTGGGATCGCCATCCAAGAAAGCGTGAACTCTGTCAGAGACACGTGAAGTCATCAAGAGACACACGATGTAGCAAAAATAAATCACATAAATATATGAACATTTCATATGTAGATGGGGGGAACAAAATACTATTTCTTTATTTTAAACTTTTGTATTACTGATTTTTTTTCATAATATTCAAAACAAACTAAGGAATTCACAGATAACACTTTAAGACATGAAATACAAAAAACTGACTAATAAGGAATAAAGGGTCTGAAGGGACTTTTTGTATAATAATGATGATATGTGTTGAGAAACAGGAAAAAAGTAAAGTCTATACCGTGAAATGTGGAGGAGTCTGAACAAAACCATTGCCTGGCATATATTATTAAGTGTAGAAAAGAATACACTTTAACATCTGGGTACCTTCCAAAGAGGGCCTTCAATCTTCTGTACCCCATTGCTCACATCCTTTGTGGAAAAAAAAACAATAATTCTCAGACATGTGTACAGACAGAGCCTGATTGATGGTGTTGAAGAGTTTCTGGTGAGACCAGAAACACTCACAGTTTTTTGTATTACATAGATTCAGAGGTAAATAATATATGTTTTTAATTTACTTAACAGCTTAGTGCTTAGCCATTTTTTATTTCCACCATGACTATGCAATGCTCTGCATTGAAGCTTTGCCAAGCTTATCAGGCATCCAAGCAAGACTGCTGACTTGCAAGGCTTTTTCCCCACAGTCACCAGACCTAAAGTGAACATGTATAGAAATGTGTGAAGACAGGAAGTTCAGAAAGATAGTTGTGGGCATCATATTTAGGCAGGAAAGCAAAATAAATTTTTTCCTAAAAGAGAAAAAGCAAACATCCAATCTGTGATTAAGGTGCTAGGCACACCAAGTGTTGACTTTCATTACAGAAAATGTAGTTATTTGCTCATGGATTGCCCAAAATTGGAATATTTAATCTTCTGGGAAACAGGAATGAGCTTAGCAAATTTCACAGAAATCTGTTCATTAGATTTAGATTTTTCCTAGCTAGATTCTGGCCTGATGGGTGTGCTAGGTGAGGCCAAAGAATCACTAAAGTAATTAGGGATCATCCTTTGTGGACCATGACTCAAATACCAAATTTTAATTGCAATGTGGTGTAGAGCTGATAGCTCAAGTTGGACAGTGTTACAGACTGACTGAATGGCACTGACTCACAGTACATGCTCTCAATTTTTTATATTACATGCAAAGAGGTGGACAAATGTGCCACTGTGCCTTAATTCCTGTACCTTAGGTTTTTCTATGGGAAAGAGGAAAACCTCGTATAAATAATAGGGTGATTAAAAATTCACCTTGTCTTGATAGGCTGCTAGAATTGGTCTCAGCTCATCACTTCGGACCAGGTCTAATGCTGTCTGGTCTGCAAAAATCAGCCATACAATAAATTAGCATGCAAGACCCAGTAAAAAAAATAGCAGAATCTACTGTAGTCCTTTACAAAAATGTGAATTCTTTGAAAACAAATTGTGATGGACTCTAAAATCACCACTGTAAACCCTAATAATATTTTAGTCAGCATAATAAGGGGCGATTAAAAAAAGTTAAGTGATATACCATTGTTATTTTTAATACAGGGGCTGGCTCCAGACTTGAGCAGCTTTATAATGCACTGCTTCTGCCCTCTGTAGGCTGCACAATGTAAGGACGTATTCCCCACCGAGTCCCTGCAGTCAATATCTGGAGCTTCTTTTCCACTGAGCTGAAGTACAGAAGGCAGTTGCACAACAGAAAACAATTTAATAAAGCAGAAAACACTGACATTTACTTTATTTTATTTTATTTTTTTTTACACATCCAACCGCAATGGAAACTTATTTATATCTAAATCTAATGAATCCCACCTTAAACTAGTCACACAATACACAGGTGAAAGGCAATTATAAAGAGATTCTTGTCTGGTCTGCGGAAACAGGGCAGGTCACTATGTTGGCACGTTATCTTGTTTGTGACTGTCTAGAAATCAAACTTGTTGCCTGGTCAGACCATTTGCAAATATGTTGGATTTTTGCGACTAAAATTTGGGTGAATATAGTCTCGTAGTTTGTGCATTTAACAATGTCAGAGTGAAACCTGTGAAAGGCACTCGTTTAACGTGTGAATTATTACTGAGAATGATGTTCTCAAAGTGTAATATATTCTGCCAAAGTTCATAGAAAGGTCAGATGCTAACCAGCTTAGACAGAGTGGAGATGTCCCCCTCTCTGGCTGCTTCCAGAAGCTTCTCCTCTCGCTGCCTTGTCTCTCTTCTCTCTGCAGCTGCACAAACCAATCACTATTTGAGAACAAGGGCAGCTGATCTACAATAATGAGAAGCCATTAAAAATACTCCCATAATTTCATACCCTCCAGCATTGTAATGATTTCATCATCTTCTGTGACATCTTTAGGGATTTGAGCTGTTCCATTGATTATGTTGGAACAGGCATCATATCGCAGCAGCAACAGAACAATCTCCTTAAGGGTCCAAAACAAATAGAAAATAAAAATCTCACCATCACTTACCACTCAAAAGCTTTCAGTGATTCCAACTGGCTGAGAAGAAGGTATATCCCAAGTTTCAATGCAAACAGGACCTCTTATTATGATATATGAGCTAGCAGGGCAGTATTTCTATTCTTCAACACTTTACCTTTCTTCCAGCGTAGGCTGCTTTGTGTAGAGGTGTGTCACCCATGTTATTCTGCAAATTTGCATCAGCACCTGCCTGCAAATGTGTTCAATATTGTAAATTTCACTGGCTGCAAAGAAGCACTGGACATACAGATTAATATCAGCTCTCACCTTGAGTAACTCCTCCACAACATCCCTGTGTCCAAAGTAACAGGCCAGATGGAGGGGTGTCCATCCTGAAATGGCTTTAGACCTAGCAGCTACAGGAACAAAAAAAAGGAACATGAACACTCTCCTAGTTACCTGTAGTCATTCTAGCCGGGTAATGGCATCCTCTTTTCACTTACATTTGCAATTGATGTTGAGAGAGTTGCTGTGGTCGTTCCTCGACTGAAGGAGCCTCTGAATATGAGAACAACTGCCCTCTTTAGCATAGAAGAGAAGCTGATCCTCAAGTGTGTCTGCCTCCATCACCACTTGACTTCCTTTGGCCCAATAATAAAAAAGTATTAAGCTAACGTCAGTTCCCTGTCCAACATATTGGGGACATAATGCTAATCGTTAGACAGACGCAAATACAACCAGCAAATTAAATGTTAAGTAGAACTCGTCTACATGGTTTGCCATGTTAGTTTAACGTTATTATTTAGCTAGGTTAGCCTGTTTACTTTCTTTTAGCTTGAGTGCGGAGGAGAAGCTGATTTTAAAATCAACAACACAACGTTGCAAAAGGATATGGGGCGAATTTACCACTTACTAATTGGTTAGCTTCTTAGCTAAAATAAGATAACAACTTTAGACTTACAGGTAAGGATTATCAACTCTTAATTCACCCAACTTTCGTAGACTTTGGTCTGGTTTAGCTACAGCTGAGAGACACAACACTTCACAACCGAAATTTGATCACGTCAATCAGCTGACAGCCGTTGGTGTCCATCATGTGACCTGGCAGCTGCTAAAAGGGTGTAAAGTTACGCAGGGACGTAGCTAGCTATAGGATTCCTGGCCACCCCAATAGTTCTGTGCCCCCTAACCACCAAACAAGCAAGCAAACAAACAAACAAACAAACAAATAATACACAAGATTAAACAAATGATAATACAAGCTACTTCCGTTTTTGTTTTTGTTTTTACCCCCTCTTCCACTGTGACTTTCAAGAATCCATGTCATCTTCCAGTGCCCCCTAGTGAAGCCTGTTGGAAAAATGAATCTTGATATCTTTTTTTTTCTATTATATTTGTTTAAGTCAAAAAATGTGTTGCCAGACTGGACGGTTTTCCCCCCAATTGGGCTTCTTGTGATAATTTGGGCTACTTTTTGTGCAATTCGGTGGTTTCCACCAACAAAAATGTGGGCTATATTTCAATAAATGGGCCCCTCCTCTCATCCCAGCTATGATTAAGATTGGCAGAGCACTGAGTTCAGTAGTAGGCTCAACTCAACATGCAATGACTGATAACTGATGACCATCAAAACCAAATGTCAGTAACTGAGTTTACGATTTTTTTCTATTCCAATTATTATTCTTGTTGAAACAGAGTTCTCTTCAAGCAATATGCAGTTGAATCAGGTGCTTCTCAGTCAGAGGACAGCAAACTTCCAAGGGAAAAACAGAGATTGGCGCGCACCGATTTTCAGCCTTTAATTGCGTAGAGTAAACAGAGTAACCTTTCAACACTACTGTGTCTTCATCAGAGTCAAAATGGATAAAGACATGAGGCAATGAATCCCAGGGTAGGAGTTGCAATAGTCAACTGTGTGCCACACCCCATGCATTAACACCTCATCAGAAACAAAAGAACGCAGAACTAAAAGTAGGCTACAGAAAGTACAAGTACTGCATCCATCAAGTGTGATTATTATTCTGTCATAGTGCTGTGATAAAAGACTTACATATGTTCAGAGGAGTGTACGTTTGATGTAACATCTTCTTTTATACAGGCCCTGCACACCCACTGAATCACTCAATAACTCTTTCTCATTAGATCTCTAATCAGGTTAAAGTTGGGTGGAGCTATGTTTGGAATTACCTGATACCTGACCGTCAACAAACTCTATGAACTAATAACAATGATAACGGTATATGTCCTGCCCTAACAGGTGCAATAAAACTAACGGGAGAGTGAGGGAGCTAAGCACACTCTGTACGCGCCCACACAGCCCTGAGAAGAGCTCTACCCAGGCAACGAAAGTGAAAACACCTGTATGGCTAGACATTTTTCTCACTAATGATACAGAAACATTGCTAGAGTGGATCATACAACATTATCAACAACAACAACATTATTAACTGACAACGCAGGGCGTCCAGGTGTCCAAGTGGTCTAAAGGATTTTGAAGTACATGTAACTTCAACATCCCTAGTTTGATATTTGTTGCATTAGTTCCCCTATCTGTCCCCCCCCCAAAAAAAACCAACACCAAGAACTACAGCTGTAATTAAACCCCCACATTTGTAATATTAACTGAAACACAAAGGTTAATATTAATTACCCAAACTGTCTGTTGCAAACATGTATTACACTCCCTGGTCCAGCTTTGACCTTGTAACAAGTAATTCTGGTTAACATTTCTGGTGCATTCCTTTGTTTTCACTTTCAATAAGTTGGTTTTCACAACTGAGCTAAACTGAGGATTTGTTCATCATGTTAAATCATTTGACCGCTTGTGTTGCTTGCACCATGCTACTGTAGATTAATTCTATCTTCACTGTGTTTCAAGATGTCAACATTTAGGCTGGTGAGAATGTTACTGTATCATAACCAATAAAATATCCTTCCCTTCCACCCATGAACTTGAAATCCTCTCTTGTGTCATTACATATATCATACAATATTTCCAAATGGGGGTTCCTATGAATTTAGTTGGTCTTGACTTTATAGTGTTAATGAACCCCTGACCTAATTACTCACCAGAGCCCAATTCCCAATTCTTTTTTTGCACACTAGATGGAAGGATTTGCTGCACCAGGTGATGCTGTGTTTACTTTGTATTTTGTCAGAGATGGTAAGAATGTTTGGGCAACAATTACACAGAAACCTACACATCATTGCCACATTTTAACCTTCTACCCTTAATGGTACCTTACTTCTGTTTTAAAGGTAATTCATCCTAGACATTTTGGGCTCTGCTATTCTATGTAGAAAACTGTAGTAGCAGACAGTTTTGAGGTATTGAAGGTCAGTTCTCTGTGTGTAGCTTTGGGGGCCCTGCTTATATCAAGCAATTAGGTCCCCTGAGGTATGGGCATATCTGGCAGAGAGGGTGATGGGAGGTCATGCTGTAATGAAGATATGTGTCAGGGAGGACCTCAAAGATGAGTTACTTAGGCACCTGTGAGAAGAGAGATTTCTTTTTGAGTGGCTGTGTTGACCAGGAATCTCGATCACAGGCAAGGCTAATACACAGTAGTAGAGTTGCAGGAGGTAGGCAAAATAAGATAAACCCACACCAATGGAATAGGACCTGAATGCTGAAGCAACTAAATCACATGCACATGCACAAACAATGCCACAGCGGTGGGCCATTTGAGTTTGAATAGCAACAGCAGCATTTGTCAGCTGTAACATAAGTCTGTAAATCAGTCCTATGTTATGTGAGTTTTCAGAGCAACATTAAACAACCAACAGAGATCCAAAGAGGCCAACTCAGCTGTTCTTATATTGCAGATGCATCCGTCAGAATAACTGCAGAATTCATCATCACATGGAATTATGGGTAACAAGTCTTGGAAATCATGACAATTATGCCAAACAAAGACAAACTGCTCTACTAAAAATGTAGATTTGACGATTTTGCAGTAAGCAATCATTGACGAAAACAGCAACGTTTGTCACATATTTGTCAGTTCTAAGCATCGTTATCTTTTTATAATATTATGACTGCCAAAATGATGTTGCAGACTATTAGGGAGAAAATGTGCTCAACCATAGCCCTCTCACCTGTTTACACAGACAAGGTCATGCGGACCACCCCATGCTGGGGCAAGAAAAAGCCGCTTCACAGCTTCCTTTTCATTTTCAGCCCATGTACATATCTGGATGGTTGTAATTATTACCATGCTCTACATACAGCTGTTGAGAGAAAGTAGTAACTGCTTTCATCAATTGAGAAATGCATCATGGGTTAAAGGTGGCCTTTTCAAGTTATTATGGTTGAACTGATTATAATTTGCTTTACACTCAATTGCAATTACTGTAGCCTACTGCTTCCTACACTGGTCCAACACCTAAATAAAACCTTCTCAGTGGCAGGTTTTTTCTTTGTCCTTCAAAAACAATAGCCTCTACATTTTATTTCGTTATGGAAACACAGACGTTAATCAAAGCATATTCATCAAATCAGGTCTGTTGAGGGAAAGAAGCGCACTGGGCTAGTTCCTGCTAATTAGCATGGCAATTATTGTAAGCTGTCACAGTTCTTAAGCAACGGGGTGGACTGTGTGTGCTCCAGAGCGTAATCCTTCACAAATTACAAGATAATGGAGGGAAAGAGAGGCCACTGCTTCAAAAGGAACCAGGAGATAGAATCCCCAGCAGGGACATTTTAGGGACAGACAGGGAGAGAGACAGTGAGCGAGGGAAAGGTAGGGGAAAGAAGTACAGCATGTATTCCCTTCACATAGAGCAGTCTGGATAGGAGAGGCTTATCTGACTGCTTAGTGATTGGCTACAAAGGAAACAGATATGACAAGCTGTTCTTCTTTTAACACATTATGCTTGTATATAGTTGGAAAAGGTATTTTGAAGATGATAGCCAAGCCAACACTTATTATTCTGCTATATTTCATGATGTACAGCATGAGCTCAGTGGATGGTTCAGCTAATAACCACAGATCAATAGTACTTCTCTCTCCTTGAGTCCAGCATGTGGCATACTTACCTGAGGTACAAAACACACTATTAAAAGCTTATTCTAATCAGCATTTTATATACTGGTATATAATTGTGCTGCCATTATACGTTCAGCATCATAGAAAATACTGACCCCATTTACACCTCACTGTATATCCATATATCTGGATAAGGAGAAATGCATGTTAATGCAAGGTGTAAATGACAGCACATCACATCGGCTCTCAGCCAGGTGTAAATGCAATCCGTACAGCATGACCACACTCTTAAGAAAAAACCTGACCAGCAAGTCACCTCACTCCGCTTTTTCCTGCTAGCAAAAGCAAGCCTGGCAAAAGCTACAAGTAGTAGCACTAGCTAGTAAGTCTTCCCTAGCAAAGAGTTTTTAAAAAATGAATGATGCCCGTCCATAGCATTGCTTCCTTTGACCAGGGACAACCCATGTTTGTTGACAAGTCCGCCAGCCCCGTCTAACTAATTTGCATATTGAGATGCGATCAAAATGTGGGCAGATAATGACATTATCCAGAAAATGTGTCCCAATACACATCACATGTCAGTACTGGATATAAGTGGGGCCATTGTTCAACATTGATGGTTATTGTTATGTCTGTTCTTAAACTCCCAGCACTCATAAGAATGATACATGTGTTAAGTTGACTTCCCCCAAACAGGTGCAACAAAACTAACCGGAGAGTACAGTCCTGAGAAGAGCCCTAAAAAATAAGTGAAAGCGCCTGTGTGGATGGACCATGGCTGCATGTGCCCTTTAAGATCTCTTGTATGGTACTGTACTTTACACCGCTGATGGTGAAGTTGTTTTAGGAAATAAATGGTGCAAGAAGTTAGTTATTTTCTGTCTTCTCTTTTCTATGCTATAGCTTTTTATATGGAAATGAGCCAAGATGCCACATTTTCAAGTTTACAGTGCTTAATAAAGTAGCTTTCACTTCAAATATGACTCATCACCAGACAGATGCATTGTTTCTCCAAAATGCTTTCAAATGCATTGTCTCATCTTTGAATGAACCCCATCAGGTTTAGCTATTATTTTCACAGGGGTATTGTCAATAGCACTGATAGGTGAGACACTAAAGCATTTATATTCATATGAGGAATATTATTCTAAAAGAATTGCTTTAATATTGCCTTGATACTGCAGTATAGATGGGACACTATTTTGGGATAGATTACCTCTGGTTATTTGTCTGTTCAGCTTTAGGAAGGAAATGGAAATAAACAAACTAATTTTAAAGCATTCTTAATGCATATTTACATCACAATAACTGGCATTTATTCAAAAGCAAGTGGAAGCAGCAAGTCTTGCCACAGCACCTAAGTAGAAATTAAAATAAACCACCAGTACTGTATGCATCATGGTGGAAGTATATATAATATTTACATTTGGAAATTATACATTATATTTGCTATTCTGTCCCTTTGCAACAAGGACTTAAGAACATCTCAGAATGTGTTGACTGTAATAAATTTTTCAGTTAGCTTAAACATGGTGCATTCTGGGTATTTAACATTTAGGGTTTTCTTTTAATGCTTATATAATACTGTACTTACAGTAATAATCACTGCACAGTGATGTTTACAATAATGACTTACTCAATGAATTTTTATATGGGGGTGGGGTAAAGTGATACATGGCTAAACCGGCTTGGAGCTTTTGAAAATGAGATGAAAAATTCAACACAAATCAAAATACTGTCACGATGAGGCACACCCACAGCATTTCAATGAGCTTCTGTGGATCTGGAGCATAAGGTAAATGCCAGCACCCTTCATTTCTGCCAAACAGACTGCGAGGCTGTGAAGCCATCCAGCTATGAGTTCAGCTCTCTCATCAATGATTAGCATTTATTATGTAAACTGTGACAGCTTGGATGTGATGTGGAGACTGGGACTATCAGGGGATATTTCTGTTATGTTCAAGTGGCAATTAGTCCATATCCAGCATATTGATGAACTGTTGGAGTATGCTTTCCTGTACAACATCTTGTCATATTACTTCATAAGTGCACTGCTATTTTAGTGTACATATCCAAATGCCTTTCATAGCAATTTCATAATTGTTCTTGTTCAGAAATTGTTGAAGTAGAAGTACTGTAGAATCAGATCCCATTTTGTTTGAATGTCTTCTAAAGGGCTGAACTCAAACAAGTAGCTGCAATACTCCTCAGTTAGAGTATCAATACATTTTTGTAACTGCTTATTGTCTTTTTGTGACTTTGGCATCAGAAGACAGTTGTCAGCAACTCCTGCACAGATCTGTACGGAGCCAATTTTATTTGTATGTCAGGTCTGTGCATTGTGTTTAGCTTTAGTATTCTACAATGTAATACATAGACATACAATAGTATGCTGCAGTCATTGATGTTTATGATAAAATACAATGTCTAACTCAGATATGCAGACAATTTGTACTACTAATTTGTAAACTGCAACATACTGAACTATGAATACGGTCTTGGAAGGACTCCTACAAAGCCTCCAGTGGGGTTCAAAGGGAGAATTGGGATGTGCACTGTACATGTTATCGTTTCATTTTAGCTGTGATTACTGTGGATAGGCACACTGTTACAGTATGATAGCATCGGTTCTCCAGCCCAGCATCCAAACACAAACACTTGAGTACTAGAGTAATGGAGAGCCACAGCAGGGCACAGTATAATCGGCAACACTAGAGCCTCAGTGTACCCTCTGTGGCACTGCTTTGTTTCTGAGTGCCCTCCATTTTCAGATGAGTCATTGCATTCGTATTTCTAAATCCAGCAACAATGCACCTGCCAAACTGATTGCTTCCCTGACACATTTTCCTTGCATGCAATATGTATGCAGTAGTTTAACATATTTTACGCAGGCAAAGCATAATTATATTTAATTAAATACACCTTGGGCGGTGGAGATGCTGTTCCCACTCTCTCATTGTTCCACTCTGTATGTTATCAAGAACACCTTAAGCATGACCTTTGGAGCAATGATCTAATATTAATGTTGGGTTGAGACACCTGCATGATCTTTACATTATGTATGACACTTATTTAATTCTTGGGAGTGGAATATTTCCAATCAGATAAAGGCATATAAAAATCAAGAGAAATATTGACGACAATGTTTTATCTATTAGGGAGAGTTTTTTCATTTGCAATTTGTGATTTGCCCCGGCACAATGGCAGACAAGAAAACAACATTTTCTATGAAAACTGCCAGCTGGAGCACAGCAAAAGTACAGTACTGGTGTAAATCTTCATGTGCATTAGTTTCCATGTTGGCACAATGCCAGTTTCCATGACGCCTCCGTGCCTTTGTTGCATATTTGAATAATTGACATTTGTAACTAATGGGTATTTCACTCTCACTAGCTTTTTTAAAGTCAGCCAGAAACTACCTGAATATTGAACTTACAGTTTGGCCTTTAAGGGACAATTTTATGGATACGAGCAGTTACGATTTAACTTGGTTTGAGACCATTCAAATATGAAAAGTTATTTATCAGTCATCCTTTTTCTAGTAAAAGGTTTGCAGTTACTCATACTGTATATGACTTTTTGTACAGTCAGCTCATATACAGTATGTAAAATTGTATTCCCTAAACTAACCTTCAGCATCTCTTACTAAATGTAGATGTTTTTCCTTTGAAAAAACACATTTTCTGTATGTTGATTTCCCATCAGCCATCATGAGGTGCAAATCACAAACAGAAATTCCTGTATTTGATTAAAAGCTAATTTCTAAAGAGCTGATTGAACAGACATTTCACTGTAATCGAGCTTATTGTGAACAACACCGGTAAGGAGTCTGAATGAAAACTGCATTAAAACTCCTACGCATACCTTGTGCCTTCTTCTGCACTGGTTCCTGTGTTGCAACTGTGAAGTCTAAGAGGTGGTGGTAGTTCCATTTGTGAGAAAATAACAGTAATTCAAGCTGGGCTCCTTCAGTCACTTCTACCGTTCTGTAGTGTTTCTCATTTATCTGGGACCACAGCTGGGGGGCTATGGCGTTAAAATAGTCTCAATAATACTTACAAATGTGTAGCCTATTACATGATCTACAAATGAAAAATAAGATTTGCAAATGTGTACAACGATTTGTGCTTAATTTTGGGTACTCACAAATGCATGTTCCAACCCACACACGAATACCAAGCAATTTGAAAACACATAAAACAGTTTTACAAATGCACACATCACAACCTGAATAAATATTTATGTTTTACGTACAGATTTTTAACTTCATCTTCACAGATCTGATCATTTTCGCTTTCAAAATGCTTCCTCTGCATACAAATGTCTAAAAATATTTGTGACATTATTTATGTTCATTTACAGATTGTTAAATGTGTGCACGGATCGCCTGTTACACGCGGATCAGGTTACTTTTGCTTGTGGGGTTTTGAGACTGCTTTAACGGTCTCCAGCTCCACACAGATTCGTTTAAGTGCTGGTGGAAAACTTTAATGAAACTGAATAAATTAGCCCTCACCAATTTACACAGACAATGGAAGATGCATAGATGTGCCAATTAAGCCAAAATAAAATATCAAAGCACAGACTAATCAGCACTTCTAGTTGTTTTGTTGTTTGGTTATTAACTGGAAGGTAATGTGCTTTATGTGCAGTGTGGGATGAGGTAAGGGTCATCACAGTTTGATTGTGCCATACCTTCTGCATGCCTTGGCCATATGCATACCCTGTATCCTTTACGCAGCCACAGAATGCTCATTTGAGGAAACAACCAAAACTGGTAGGCTACTTGTGTGGTGGTGTGCACATGGAAGCCTATTCAATTGTGTGTGCTGCTGAGGGACTGTGTGCCTGTCAATTAAATATGAGGTTTCTATGAATGGATTTCAGCGGGGAAATATATGATTGGAGACTATTAAACACGTGGATCAGCTTACTCTGTTGATTCACAGCATGAAGAGAAATTTAAAAAAAAGAAAGGAAAAGAAATAAATATAAGTGCCAATCTCAGTTTACAGTACACTGTAAAGACAAGTGTGGCATGCTACTGGAGGAACATCACACTAGTATCCTTTATGACAAAGGATGCGGCAGTTAACTCTCGTTAATGTCGCATTAGTGAAGAGAACCAAACTTCTATGGTGTTTCTGTATAAACCTTATTGTGCCAGCATTCACTTCATCATATCGCTAAACACAATGTGTGATAACAGCTGTTCTTTGATTGCTTGGAGAAGTAATCTCATTACAGCAAGGCTTTACCTTGCGGCATTGCTGGCAAACGCGTAATTCATCTGCCTGTCCAGGCAGCGTTTTGTGAAGAGCGTTGTGCGCTCTCTCGTGGATTTTCTTGGACATTGTGCTCAGTTTCAACAGCTTTCAGAGCATTTATGGGGGTGCTGGATGCCGTGGCACCTGTTGCTGACTTATTATTTTCAGCGCTGGTCTATTGAGGATTTAACTACAGCATCGTTCATCTTCTATCAGGACCATGTCGGAGGAACAAACTGATTCTAACTCCAGTCGGTACTATTTTGACAATACCTCAACTAGAGTCCAGAGCAGCTTCGTGTTTTCAGGACCCATATTTGTCATTCTGATGATGATGATGGTGACTTTGGTCGTTGTGATAGTTTTGGGCAACGCACTGGTCATTTTGGCCTTTAAAGTGGACAGGAGTTTGAGAAGACAATGCAATTACTACTTCCTGAATTTGGCAATATCAGATTTTCTTGTTGGTAAGTCCAACCTTACAGTCATTGGAATAATAGAGAAGAAAATGTAATGCAAACATCGTAAAGGCTATTTTTCTGCTATGCTGTGCGATGTTGCTATGTATCCATGCTGATGGTAGGTTTGAAATCCTTTACATATCTCTGATGCTCCTCTTTATGCCTGTCAATCTCCCTGCACTGTAGATGTGTACTACTAAGTACAGTGAGTAGGTCTACATTCCCAAATTAAGCAGCTTGGGACCAACAATACATAATTGGAGTGCTTAATACATTTTTATTCTATTTTTCTTTCTTTATCTGGCAATGGCATGCTTCATTTTTGTAGACACATGATCTGCTCTTTCAAACCCAGTCATCACTACATGTCACCTCCCTCCTTCCTTCCTTTAAGTTCAGTAAGGTAGAAATTGACTTCATGGTCACACTTTCACTCACCCCTCTTGATTTTCTGTTTATACACCAGCCTCATATCTGCTTACAACTACATTGTATTGTGTTATGTGAATATAAATGCTAAATAGGGGTGTTACTGAAAATGTATTTGCATTGGTTTCTGATCCCTTTCCAATAACTGTATCTGTAGGGGCATTCTGCATCCCAGTCTACATCCCTTATATCCTCACAGGCAGGTGGACGCTGGGCAGAGGACTGTGTAAGCTGTGGCTGGTTATGGACTACCTGCTTTGTTCTGCGTCTGTCTTCAACATTGTCCTCATCAGCTACGACCGCTTCCTGTCAGTCACCAGAGCAGTGAGTGGGATATCCTGTGCCTCACATTTGTAATGCACATAGCCATCGAAATGAATTTGGGATTGTGACTCAAAGTACAGCCTGCCATATTTGTGAGAAAGAAAAAAATCTGAAATGCTGTCATGGTCAAACAAAGGCAAACCAGAGTATGCTTGGAGTTAATTCTAAACTTCCACTGGATCACTTTCTTGTCTCAGTTTCCACTCATACAGAAATAACTTTTTTTGAGTGAAGCGGCCTTTATAGTGTAATGTTAAAAGTTGAAGATAATTTTCCCTTGTAGCCATACAAATGTTCACTGCTTGTAGTCTGTGGCTTAATTTCTTACTGGTGAGTCTCCCAGGTCATTGTCAGTGCCACCTCATTCTCCCAAATGTGCCCATCTGCAGAGGTTAATCATTCCTGACCCATTCAGGCCCAGTGCCACCCCTAATTATAGCCCTTCCCCATGACAACGATAAAAAAAAAAGAAGTCACATTTTGACTTTGGGACAGACAGAAAAATACACAGATAACAACACAAGGCTAAAACTTAAACACTTTTAATTTCCACTTCAGCAGATTCAAATCATTCAATCTATGTCCATGCAGCTATGTTGTGTATTTTTCTGAAATACAACTGTACAGCATCAGCAATGTCGATTTTTCTATTTTCTGCCTGTCTTGGCAGGTATCTAGTAGTTAGCATATTTTTCCAAACCTCTGCAGCTGTTAGGCCCCTTGAACCTTTTCTGGGGCTTATCTTTGCATTACCCGGCTGACTGTATCCTATACACGAGTGTGTTAACTCAAAGGTGGGGTGAGGCTTGGCATAGTAGACAAAGAGAGTGTTTTGTTTCCTTTCACAACCAAACACTTAACATCAGAGCAACGACTACAAATAACACCAGAGAGAGAGAGAGAGAGAGAGAGAGCCTCTTCTTTAATTAGCTAGCTTTGATCATTGAGATCCTCCTCTGTGCCATGGTCCTTCCAACCTGGAGAGATCAATCATAGCAGAAACAGGCCACTGGCAGCCAAGCAGCATTTTCCTAAAAGCATTTCTCTCTGAACTTCGAAAGACAAAGGATCGTCCGCAGGACAAAGTTTGTCTTTTAAAAGAAAAGATGGAGTCAGATTAGATGCATGTATTTGGCAGTTAGATGAAATGTCAGCACATTAACGAAATGCTAACTGTACAGTGTTAGAGACAAAAGATCCTATTTTATGTGTTACTTTTGATTATAAGAGTGAGCTAAGATTCATCTGAGAACCTCTCATGAGGAATCTAACAATTTAAAAAGATAATGCAAAATCTCAGATTGGATTTATGAGCACACCTGATTCTTCTCCGTTGAGTGCTACATCACTACCTGAAGCAGGGGCAAAAAGTACTGTGTACCAATACATTTATACAAACATAAGTGGAACCATTTTTCATTTTCTCTGAAGAAGAACTGCAGTTAATTTTTTGTCATTCAGAACAGGGGCATATATTCAGATGTAAATGTAATGTACACTGCCCGCTGAACAAGAACGTGGACAGGGACATAGGATGTGACACTAATTGAGACAAGTGGTCATGAGAGGCGCTTCATCGACTTAACACTCACTCACACTCTTTTCTGCAGTGCATGATGTCAGGAAGTTGGTAACAAGAGTTCATATGTTCTGTTCTGTGATTTCACAAACATAGTTATGTATCTGTCAAAAGATGCATATTATATGTTCCAATGTTATGAGCTGAGATACTTTCTCAGTTGTGGGCTCATAAATGTCCCCCTGTGTTTGAAGGGCTTCACTGTTTCACTGGATGATTTTTGTAGAAATGGTTGTTAAAAGCTATGACTTCTGTTTGAAGGCTGGCCTCCATATTCATTGTACCACTGTACTTAGATTGGTTGACCAGCGTTGTGTTAACAAGTGCTGGAATTAAATGCCTTCCACCACATAAATGAACATAGTCTACCTTTTTATGGGTAAAGACGATGTGTACTTTACAGGGAATAAGTTGTTATTTTTCCCTCTAAATATTTCTGCAATTATGGTAAGATGCAGCAATTGCACATAAAATTGAGTGACCACACACTAGCAGTATTACTCAAAGTATGTTTTCTGATTTATGCTTATTTTTACTGCAGGTAAGTTACCGGGCCAGACAGAGCATGACTCATCAAGCCATAATCAAGATGATTGTTGTCTGGGTGCTAGCCTTTCTCCTGTACGGCCCAGCTATCATATTCTGGGAGCTGGTGGTGGGCAGAAGCCGCGTGCCAAAGGATGAGTGCTTTGCAGAGTTCTATTACTCTTGGTACTTCCTGCTGAGTGCCTCCATGCTGGAGTTTTTCTCTCCTTTCATCTCAGTGGCTTTCTTCAACCTCAGCATTTACCTCAGCATACGCAGGAGGAGGCTCCACAGCAGGGAGGCCCAGCTCCACCTTCAACTGAGCGAACCTGCCTCTGCCCAGGGGGAAGGTGTCCCCTTCTCCCACAACTGGGGGTTTGGGATGAAACTGGCTGTAAGAGGCTCTGTCCACTCCCAGACCTCTTCTCCCAGTTTGGGCAAACTAGATCCATCAACCAGCAGGGCTGCCCAGCCGAGCCGTCTGTCCAGGGATAAGAAAATTGCTAAGTCCCTGGCCATCATAGTGTGTGTGTTTGCCATCTGCTGGGCACCGTACACCCTACTGATGATCATCCGCGCTGCCTGCAGAGGGCGGTGCATCCAGCATCACTGGTACGAGGTCACCTTCTGGCTCCTGTGGCTCAACTCCGCTATTAACCCATTCCTGTACCCGCTTTGCCATAGCAGCTTCCGCAGGGCCTTTAGCAAGATTCTCTGCCCAAGGCGGCATACTACTCCCCCATCATCTGTCCTTCGTGCTGGCCAGTGAAGTGAAGCGGATACCCATGCATGGATGGGGATGAACAATGTGCCAAAACTATGGATGGAAGCATTCAAAATCTAACCCATAAATTCCACAGTTTCAGCAGATGGAGCTAAACTGTAGAATTTGTCACATAGACCATAATTAATTGTTTTCAATTGTGCTTTTCAGTGTTTGGATGTATAAGGTTGGTACTGTACAGTATAATGTAATTTACTGTCAACCAGTCCACTGTGTTCACATCTAATGTATGTATTAAACATTTATCATAGGCATGAAAATTATTCTCCTTACAACAGAAAAGAGTGAAACAGAAGCATCTCTTTAGACCTGTTGATAAATACCATGCAGACAATATAATAACCAGATCTGCCAGCTGAGGCTTATGTACTGTATGTATGTGTAGAAATAAGTTCACACATTTACCTTGAATAACTGCCACATTCTTTGGCACATTCATTGTCATCTTATGGGGGTTACGTGATAGACACAAACATGAAACATATCTAGATTTTATATTTGTCTTGAATGAGTGCCACACAGGCTAGATAACAATTAATCAATTATGTTGTCTTGTTTTTTTATGTTATCTAGCTTGTATCTTGAATCGGTATACATTATACTGAGGATTTATGTTAATAAAAAGACAAGTGTTGCCCTCACTGTGACCTTGCTTCAGCGGAAGTAAAACAGATCACTATCACCCTCTGCTGTTAGAAGGTTTACCACTATTAATGTTGCAGAAGCACAGTGATGAAACCACAAAGTGCCATTAAGTGTAAATGTATGTAAAATGAAATGTGTTATCAAAGCCAAGCATTTTATTTTCTCTTTTTTGGAGCGCATTGTTAAACAACAGATTATTAAGAAATTCAATTTCTCCACACACTGAGTACACTTTCTGCACATTCATCACCTGATGTTAAAAATAAATGGCTTCTTAACTGTACTGTAGAAAAACAACACAAATAAACTGAAACATTAATTTTTAAATTTGTAACTGTTTTATTATTAGTGATTATTGCCTCTAAAACGCTCCACAGCAGTACCATCACCACTGGCTTATTGTATTGTAGTGTGTTTTATTCTATTTTTGAGTTTGTCTTACAGAAAGTATATGACTTTATGTAAGAAAGAGACGTTATCTGTTTACAAACAATGCCAAAATAACATTTTTACTGTGATCAGCAGGTGTATGTAAACTTATGTGCCACTAGATGTCACCATTAACCTTTACAGCTTCCTGTGTGTGCAGTGCTTGAGCTTTAAGCTTCGACTCATCACAGAGTGAAGTCAGTCTTTGAGATTGGCCATGGTGTTTTTCTTTATTGTTTGTGTTTGAATCGTCAGTTAAATACATGCTATATTTTTGCACCAGGACCGTGACTGATTCAAATTGTAATAGAGGAATGTAACCTAATAATCATAGGTCTATAAAACTGGATGATGCTCTCGTTACATTTACTCACAGTGAATCCCTTCGCTGTCACATGGTGTCACTTGTAATTGCAAAACTTGAACAATTACAGTACGTCCTATGCTCTTGCAAATGCTTTATATAGTCCTTAAGTGCTGTTATGCTATATATCTTTTGGTAACTGTTTGTGTCACTTAAATATTAGAGTAGATGTCTAAAGGTCGTCCTCTTGGCTCAGAAGAAAGTTATGGTATAATAATTAAAAAATAAATAATCAGTTTTTGTGCTTATTTTACGTGATTGAAATTTAGGATTTTCAAAACTAAACACATCTCTATTACTGGCTGAGGGCCATTATACGCAATATAAAATAAATAAATTAAACTCTGTGATGCATTTTATATGGCAACATTGTGCCATGTAGTTGCTGTCTACCTGATGGCTAATTGGGTCAGTGCCAAGTGCCGAGTGGCTTTTGTTTGATGTGCAGATGAAATGCTGAGAGTGCAATACCATTTTTATATTTTTCCCCAGTCTAGGTAGGTATTATTTGATAGATTAAATGAGTCTGTTCCAGATGTAGATGTATTAGACCTGTAATTACGCCATCATGTTAGATAGTGGGGTTACATTTGCAGGTGCCTGGGTCCCACAGGGGACTTACATTGCTCAAATTGTTGCTGTTGTCCGTGTGCACATCTGGGGCCCTGGTCAGGTGCTGGGAATAAGGGCACAGCTGCAGGGAACAGGCCTCTGCTCCCCCCTCACTCCCTATCCGCCTGTGGCATGGTGGGGGGACAGAAGCACACTTCTGACCAGAGGGATGTGGGCACATTTCCCTTGGGATGACAGAAGTGCATTTATCAGCAGAATGGCAAGCCTGGGTTTACGCCCTGTGTATCTAAATTCGACAGCAAGAGCCGTATCACTGAGAGGAGCGCTTGCACTGTGTTCAGTTATATAGGAGGACTACTGCTATTGATTTTGTTGATAGATTGAAATGTCATGGCATGTGTGCCAAACCGATTGGCTACAGTCTGAGGCTGTGTTGGGGATCATGCCAGCTAAAATTGGTCCAGGAGGGGTAGCACCATGAAAAATACAGATGAGAGATTTTAATCATGTGCGCATGCAAAGGTGTGTGTGTGTGTGTCTTTCGTTCTCCTTTTCAGTGTGTTTACGTGAATGTGTTTGTGGGGGGTTTGGATGTTTGTGACCCCAAGCAATGTATCTAAAAGCTGTGACCCCAAATAGAGCGCACCTGTGCCCCTTAAGTTTATAGAGCCCCATTAGCAGAGACTCAGTCAGTGATCAGAGGGTGGGAGAGGGCCTATATAACTTCCCCATGTGAACCTCTGAATAGTTATAGGTTCCTCTTTAGCACTTTGTTAGGATGACTTAATGCTGAAATCTCTTGTTTTCAAACTGGATAACACCGCTGGTCTACACAATAGATAAAGAAAAGGTGGCAGAAGACATTGGGAAGACATTTTCCAGCTCTCTTTACAACAAGGTGATGACGAATATTCTACACTAGTATTTTAAAGTTAAGCTGGAATATAGAAGTGGCAGATAAGAACAAACCACTTTAGTCTGCAGATACGGGTCAAAACTGCAACGTCTTTTGAAGTAGCATCACTTAGTGTACATTTTCCCCCCACGTTGGCTGTTCACTTTCTCAGCTAACTAAATGTAAACCACTGTTAATATTTCATGAGGGACATACTCAAAAAGAAAAACAGACTATTTCTGTTTGATTTTTGCCTTTTCCGTTCTTCCGTTTTTCCCCCTGCTTTTTCCTGCAGTGTACTTCCTGACTAGAGATTAAATAATTCCATTGGAATCCTCTTAGGATGGGTTCCCAGCACTTGGCAATTAAACAATTACATTTAATCAGCATGGGGCGACGCTTCAAGTCACCCTCATTTCAGACGTTGATTAAAAGCAATTCTGCAGTGGTTATTGCTGTCGACTTTCGAAACTGTGGTTCACTTAGGTTTACTGCATCTGAGGGGTCAGGTTGGATAGCAATATGGCAGGTTCAGTGGTGGTCGAGAGCTGTATCTGCCTGTGGTGGGTATGACAGTAATGACAGAACTCTTAGCAGACCTCACATTGTCCCCTATGTTGGAGCTAGTTAGATTACTAAGAGACACTTTGACCCTACAGCAAAGAAAACTCAACGAACAATGGAAAGGAGAGGGACTTTAAGTTATGCACGTGGGAGTCCAGCTCCTGTGTGAGTGTGTGCACATTTTTTACATTATATGTGTGTATTTGACTGTGTCCATACACAGCTGTTCCTTTTTGCATGCATTTGGCTTAAATGAAATGCACCTTGACATATACAATTTAATCATGCCATGCAAAAACATCTCCCTCTGTAATGGCAAACAAGCTGAGAGAGGGCACAGGGGGAGGAAGGCTTTTGTGTGAGCGCTATTTGACATCACACTCGAGTGAAAGAGTGCTACGTGGCATAACGCTGGAACGGACTTTAGTCTTCACTGTGCAACACAGATGAGTTGCGATGGATAGCCGACCCCCTCTTGTGAAACCCAGGTGCCCCTGTTTCATAAGGCACCCCACTGGCTCCCCAGCCCTCTTAATTAGCGGCTTCCGTCAGCTGGCATCCAGGCCTTCGAGCACCAGTCACTGGCCTTACAGCCTCTGCTGCTGAAGGAATCCAGTTCACTCCAGATCTTCAGCTTTTCTAACAGATGGATACATGGGCGGGATGAGTAAGAGGCATCAAGGTTTTTGCAAACCTGTAAATCATCTGTGAATTTCCTGGTATCTAGATCAGATGCATGCTGGAAGCAGAAGAAAATGCTGCTGAATGCTTTAGTCAGTGTGTTTCTTGGTTTTAATAAAGATGGGCAACTGCAGAGAATGGGCCTTGAGTTTCAGTCTTAGCTGCAGAAACGCTCTAACAAGATAATTGATGATTTTTGTATGATGAAGTCAAATATAGATAAAAGGTTTCACCAGGGCGGGAATGTAGCCTTTTTCCTGGTGCAGTATCATAGCAGCGCTGTAACAATAGTCTCTTCTTGCCTCTATGAATCTCAGGGGGAAAGTGCTACAAAAAGTGATAATTACATGAAATATACATAGAGAATAAAGGGAGCATGTTTACATAACCATGCCCATAAATATCTGACGGAGAAGACATTGTTCTCCGACTCCTTTTAAGCTGATCTCCCAGGGATGCCATTTTAATGACATGATGGTTTAAAGAGATGCTGCTCCATCTCGTTCCATATTTAATTAACTTTTGCTTTTCTGATGCAGAGGAAAAACAGAATAAAGAACGCGTGATAGAGACAAACACACACGATAGCGAGGAGACAATAACAAATAGCTGGGAGAACAGAGAGGGAGGCAGGGGGAACATGAGCAGAGACCTTGTCATGCTTTTGTGAGCTGTTTACAATACAAGAGATGCAAAGGGAGAGGAGGGGTGGTGGAAGAGTGAGAGCTCTTAACATTTAGAAAAAAAAAGAGAGGGATAGAATTAAGAAAAGGGAAAAGAGGAAGAGACGAGAGAAAGCGGGGGAACACTGGGAGAATAAGGCCCTTGTTCTCCCAAGGGGCTCCATTATGGAGCATTTTTTAGTTCATCACCAATAAGAGGAAAATAAGTGTGAAAATGACAGTATGCGTTTGACTGACATTCCAGATTCCCAAAAATAAATAGAATAAACATTAACAAAAATAAAATAAAAAAGAAAGCCCTTTTTGTAATCGCTTTGGGCTCCTTCTCCACATTCTTTGCAACACATACCAGTGTTCATTAAATAAACACATGGCAGATGTCAGTGAGCAAAGATTATTTCACATCAATGTTAATATGTACGTATACAGAGAATTCTGCCCATTATAAAACATGGCTAAAGACATTGAATGCACCAAATTGTGCAGAAATCTGTGTTGTCTTTTTTTGCATATGTGGTCACGCACACCCCTGGCACTGAAGCATTTGAACTGGTTTCAGCAGCCACAATGAACTCAAATCATTTAACCAATGAATTCATGTTCTGGCACTTAGATACAAGGAACTCAGCCCAGAATTCAGTGTGCCCTCCTCGCTCTCAGGCAGTGTGTTTTCCATTTTTACTGTCAACTGTATACGGTGTACGCTGCATTATTGATACTTTCTTTCCCTCTTCTCTCCTCTTGTTAGACTCTTCCCTTGTCCTCGTATCATCACACTGGCCACACTGGCGGAGCCTGGAGAGCTGCAGTGAATTTGACCCCACCTGGTCTATATTTTATTGCTTGGTGTTTAATACATTTTTGAAAATCCTCCCCCATGACGTCCACACAAAAAAAAAAAAAAAAAAAAAAAAAAAAAATCTAGTGCCCTGCCTATTTCAAGTGTTTGTCTTGGTGAGGCAGAGGGAGATGACTGGAGGGGGATACTCACCTTCAGCTCTCCCAGTTCAGGAGACAAGGGGGATCATTAGGAGGGACTACAGAGGAGGGAGGAGTGTGAATGTGTTTGTTTGTCTGTATGTGTGTTAGCTCGGTGATAGACTGGCGACTCATCCAGGGTGTACCCTGCTTCTTGCCCACCGTGTGCCGGGATAGGCTCAAGTCCCCTGTGACCCTGAACAGGATAAACGGTTAAGAAAATGGATGGAGGGATGGAAGATGTATCTTCCCTACATACAGTAAATCAACTTTGAATTAATGTTTTATTTTAAAATATTTTTTTTAGTTTTGTAATGGTGTAGTTGGAAGTGTAGGTTGAGGGTGAATATCCTCTGAATGTGATATTCACAGCTCCAGGCCCCCTTTTCTAATTATTACCGGAGAACTGTCTTTCCCATTCATACATTTGCAGAATTTCTTTGAAGTAACTCATGAGGAGGACAATTTGAGATGTTGCTGTTTTACTGTTATTCTCATTACTGTAATTACATTTTAAAGACACAGAAACATGGTGTATACACAGTGACACAGGATGTACACAAAAGACAATAGCAAAAGCCCTTGTGCTCAATCCATAAACACTGTGGCAGGGCTACAAACTGAGGTTGAGGCGTCCATTTTGCTGACACAGTTCTGAAGTGAAAAGATGGCTCTCTGGATGTGGAGTGCCGGTGTGAGAGATTGGGTTACCCCAGACACTCCCAGCGGATCTCCCGGCCAAATGGATCTGGATCTCACGCTTGGGCGCACATATTGAATGCCATAAGAGGTCTCTGAGGTCTCCTTCAGTGGGAGGAATGTGCAGCCTAACAATGTGGAGTTTTCACCAAACTAAATTTTGCACCAAAGAAGAGTTATAGCAAGGACACTGGAACACAAGGGACAAGCGCTGAATGCATACTTACATTTGTGCACGTTGTTCATGTCAGATAAAATGGCACATTTTTAGCTTCATGGATAGCAACATACTGCACAGGTTCAGTAGGATCTCATAATTCTTTAATAAAGTCTTAACACAGGCTGCCACTTTTCCTCTAGAGGACTATGGGTATTAGGCTGTCAAATGAAAAAACAAAATGCCATTTCACACACATCCTGGACAAGAACAATGGCATTTCAGCTACTCCCAAACATCTGGCCCGACTGCCCACTTTCACTAAGGACTGGCCAGGCTCTTAGCAGCATTGAGTGCCACTTGCATTGAGGTTATGTTCAGGCGACGACACCGTAGAGGATCAGCCAGGCTAAGTTATCTCTGAACAAGCCATCCATTCTGCTGCTTTCTGATGGAAGAATACTTGGGGGCTGTGTAATTATATTGCTTTAAATGAACCCCTGAGAATGCCCCTGCCAAAGCGCCCACAAAGTCTCACACTTGGGCGAGTGTCAGAAGCACAGCGCTTGTGTATGCGCTCATGTGTGTAGCTGAGTGTGTGTGTGTGTGTGTGTGTTTTGCTGCTTAGGCTGGCGTTAAAAGGGAGGCCGCAGTGCTTCTGATACGCCTCACAAGTGAATTTAATTAAATCATAAATATGAGCTGGAGGCCGCCACCCAATTTAATGTAATGGATGATGTGGGCCAGTCCATCTCTGGCAAAGCAAAGTTCTGGACCCGTTCAAATGCCCTTGAAGCTTATTAAAAGTGCCTGGCACGGGGAGATGCTAGCAAAGTTGTTTAATGGATGCCCAGCTTGCATTCAGTATGACAGTTAATGTTGGGCTGTACCATCTCTGATTTGGACGAGGGTTTATGCGTCCATTGTTGAAGTATGTCATTGTAAGAGGCCCTGTCCATTCGTCATCTGATCCTCATTACAGTAATGTAATAAAAGCTAACAGATGACAGACAACATGCACATTTGATGTTATGCTTTCAATAAGATAATTCAATAAGTCAAGCTTCAGAAAGCCCGATTACAGATGTATTTTAAAATACTGTATGTGATCAATTTCTGTGACAAATGAGCTTCAGTATTATAATCCAGAGGGATCACATTTGTGTTTTTATATACAGTATGTTCTGCACATAAACAAATCAGTATTTTTAGGAATATTATTGTGCTTCTCTCTCTTCTATTCTTATTCATGTCTGAATATGCATACAATATATGGAAAAGTATGCAGTATTTTATATATAGAGTATATAATGAAATACAGTATCTGCTGTGTATTTCAAATGAAGCATTAGTTTACAGTCATTTGTTACTCACAGTACAACCTAGTTACGATGCCAAGAGCTGCAGCGCTGAGCCTTTTCAAAACAAAACTGAAAGCTTCAATAAATGTTATGCCGCTCGCGTGTCACCATTGATAAATCATTTGCTGGGACAGACAGATGTTGCATGGGTTTTGTCCCATTCGGCGAAGGCAGAAGAATCTTTTCCTCCGTCTCCCGGAGTGCTGGAGGCTCCCTAAATAGACCTAGCGCAAGGGTGTGTAGAATGGGACCGCACAGGGTGATGGGTAATGGAGTCATTAATAACACAGACCTCCCTTAAGATGCTCAGATGTTTGTTAGCGAGAGCCACAAGGGAGTGAGGAAATAGGATGCAATTTGATACAATGAAAAAAAGCAGTGTAAGCTTTTGATGATGATCGTGTTTATGCTGTCATAGGTCTTGTCTGATGGGTTAATTACACACACGCACACACAGACACACACACACACTAACACACAGATACACAAGTATTTTAGATAGATAATGAAGGGACCTTGAAGCCATTTCCTCATACAGTTTTTAATATTTCCATCACATGTGCAACACAAAAAACGAGGTCTGCCAAATACAGAACTCCATATTTGTACAATACATTTTAATAACATCAGAGATAACTGTCCATTTGCTGCAGGAGATGGTGATTTCCTGTAAACTGTGTACGAACAATTCTCAATCAAAATGTCAAAACATTAAAGTTTTATACAAAAGTGCATCTCAGGTTCAATGAATGCAAAACATTTACATAACAGAATGGTTTAAAGTTTTGTATGATGCCACAGAGGCTTCCAGCTTGAGCAGAGAGCAATGGGACACTGCAAAGAAACAAGAGGAGTACTTGGGCACTCTCCAGGAGAGCCAGGGACGGAGTTTTGTAACTACGGTATATCCCAGAGACAGACTGAATTTGTGTTCAGTCTTCATGACCCCAAATCCAAATGGATTTACTCCCCTACTGCGAAAAAATATGTAGAGATAAATAGAGAAACATAAAGAAAAAAAAACATATTCCAGTAATCTCCAGGCTTCAACGAGCAGTAAACATTAACAACAGAAATGTACAGGTTGAGTCAGTGGGCTGGAGATTTCCCCATGCTCTGAGAGCCACATGGGAGCTTCACGCCTCTGTTCACGAGCCAACCAGAGGAACTAGCCTTTTCCAAATCTGTGTCACTGCGTTTGCATATATCAGCATCCTGTCCTGTTTTTTCTTTATTTTTTTTTTTTACTCTCGTCTGAACTCCAGCGCAGGCAGCGCAGATTAGTCGCACCCCCGTTCTCAGCTGGTCCTCTGGCAGCCATGTTACAATGGACACACAGACAAGATCTCAGCCTATGCTGGTGAATCAAGCTTTTTCTACCCCATAATGATTGACCATGTCAGGATACAGAGTGACATACTGCGCAGTAGGAGTGGCGCTGATGAAAAGAGTCCTCCTGACAACACTTGCCGGTTCCTACAGCTTCCTACGCTCTCAGTGGCACCCTGTTTCTCCTTTACACAACTGGTTGAGTCCCATCTGGTCTGATTGACATTGTCATGTCATTGATCTTTTTTTTCCCCTCTTCTCTTTTTTGGACAAACATTTTGAACTGTACATTGGCAAATACTGTATAAGATTGCAATATAGCTGTAGTTAAGCAACACATGAAGAATTCTATGTACAAACAAGTTGGCTTTTTCTTTATTTTTGAAATAATGGTTAGTAAAGAACGGAGAGGTTTCTTTTATGTTCCTTTCCCCTCTTTCTTTTATTTTCTTTTCTTTGCTTTTCTTTTTTCTTGCTGTGGCATGGTTCCTTGTGGTGTAACTGAATCGAAAGTTCAGTGCAAGACAGTCAGTGGGAAACTGCACTGACGGTAATTGGCGGTCAGACATTATTCTCTGCGTCATGTGATCCTTGTTCTTGGCCACGGCGCTGATCTTTGCCATGTTAGCTGCTGTGCTGAGTCAACGTGTGGTTCTGCAAGGACACAAAAAGAAATGGGAAACATTATGATCACACACAACAAATATATCTTTCATTTTACTTTCTTTTCATTAAAAAGACATCGGAACATTATTCATTTTCCATACCAAGGACCCTAATGTTCTACACCTTGATATTTATTTAAAATGTTTTGATTGACAAGCAATGTCTTTTGATTATCTTGAGGCTTTCATTATCCACATCCAATCAAGTTGCACAGGAGTCAAATCTGTGTGTGGATCAATAGCAGTTGGCTTTGGGATTAAGCACAGTTAAGTTTTGGTCTAACACAAAGGCACAAGACCACTGACAGATAACATCCCTCTCCTCAGAAATCCTGCCTCCCGATCAAAGACTGTGTCCATGGAAACAAATCCATAACAAGGCACTGACACACCTGATGAAACATCATCCTGAGCGTCTAGTTTATCCAGTGCATACATGTACTGAATGTGCCGCAAATGTACAGTGCCGAAAAAAAAAGTTGAGAAATGTTTTAGGTGCAGGTGAGGCCGTTAATGATTTGATCCTCCACACTGCCGTGAATATGTAACGGTGCACAATTCACTATGACTGGATAACAAGCTGACAATATCACTCTGTTTTGCTGTATCTCCGAAATGTATGCAGGCACACACACAGACCGTTGAGAGTGGTTGTAGTGGGGCAGCTGTGCCAGGTTCTTTAAAGGGAGTGTGGACCAGGGGGTGTGTAACTGGTGTCCCTGGTGGGCTGAATCCAGGTCATCTTTTGAAGTGACTGCTAATCCCTTTAATGCAAACTACATGCCCCACTTGCTGCGCTCTGTTTAAAACACGGCCTTGGACTCTCTAAACTGGCATGGACTAGACACACCTGTCACAGAGTCATCAGCACGCATGCATGCACAAATACACACACACTTCAGTGCACACATACATTTTATTGTGCACATAGGCACAGAATTAAGTGCATGGGTATGTGAAATTACATTTTTACTGCTTAACTAGTTTTGAAATGTAACAGTGTGAAAGTGACAATCTAAAATGATTACTGCAACCACAGTCAGAAGGTTTACCAAAACAGTCACCTTCCGTCCTGTTGGTGCAGAGTCCCCTGGGCAGTGCTCGGAGACAACTATTAGCCCCCCCTTGCATTCATTCCTTCCCTCTTTACCCTTAGCAGCTTCGATATAAAGCATTTAAACACCTCGACAGCTTTCCTTTCAGCTAGGGCGATTACTTCCCGACAGGTGGGGTAATAAGCTGTTTGACGGGGAGCAGGAGTGTGACCCCTGTAAGGGTTAGCGTGGCTCGCCTGGGCCCTGCTCTCCCTTTTTTAAAGAGGCGGCCCCGGACAGCTCCTCTGCTTCCCTCTCTCCTCTCTTGCTGAAATAAAGCTCCTTTAAGTGAGTCTGGGAGGAGACTCCCCACGGGACGCTCCCTCGCTCNTCCACCAACCCCCTACCCCCCGGTGAAGACATCCTTGGCATTGCTGAGGAGGGACAGGAGCACGGCAACCTTATTAATGAATGCGGCCCATTACCCGTCAGCCTGGCTCCTCGGCGACTCCCAGAAGCCCCTGCAGTACGTGACTTCAAATGGCAGGATATTGACACGAGGAGAGCAAAGCGGCTAGGACTAAGTGTGTGTGCCCATGTGTGTGTGTATGTGTGTGTGTGTGTGTGGAAGAGAGAGAAACAGAGAGAGAAAATTTGTGCTCAACTGAGTGTGCATGCCTTTGTGTGAGTGTGCCAGTGCATCTAGGTGTGTGTGTGTGTCTGTGGACCCCAAAGGAACGTAGCTCCTTGGATATAATGTAGGGCTCGTAACAGCTATTAGAGGGGAAAATAACCCCTCTGGGGAATGGCTCCCCCCACTGCATGTCCCAGCTCTGTCTGACACACACTGCATTCTACGTTTTCCTTAAACATGCCAGGAGTTTTCTCACTGAGGGCTTTCTCAAGGACGATGTTAAACGACTTCAGTGGCTGTGGCAGCCATGCAGACTAAAGGGAAATAGAGGAAAAGAGGGGGGGAAAAACGTTAAAAGAAAATGAAACTGATACCTTTATCTCTGTGGATACTGAACTCCGCAGAGTAGCTATAAACTGTTCTGTGTATGAGTATGGAAGGTGGGAGGGGGTGGGAGGGAGAGGGGAGGGAGGGTGGAAATTCACTTTCCAATCTTCATCCTTGTCAACTTCTTCAAGTACCTCTGCACCAGCGCTGTTTATGTTAAATACCAACAATACCCAACCCCAAATGTCAAATTAGATGTGAAACACATAATTCACATTTTATGCAAGAAAATGACCAAAATGTCCACTGCCCTGGCAAGGAGGATGTCTCTAATGGTGTCACACCAGAATCACTGCAATTTAGGATTAGGTGCCCTCCATTAAGCCTTTTAGCTCTCATCCCAACTCCCTCCTTCAATGCCATCCTATTCCCCCTGAAACTCTGCCATTCCCCTTATCATCCATTTCCTTCCCTTCTATCCAACCCTTAATCTCCTCCTCGATCCTTTCAACCACCTGCTGGCCACACTGGCCTGCTGCAGGGTCCAGTTACCAGCAGTGTTCAGGTAAACCATAGCAGTCAATTCTCCACTAAATTAAATTTTGCTCTGATCAATAATGCGCACCCGCTTCTCCCTTATGAAGACTGGCTGCATTGGCTCGGAGCGAGCCTCTTCCTTCTCTCCTATTCTCTCACCGGCTCTGTGCCACCGCTAAACCACCACTTTCATCTGATTACATCACCCTACTGCAACGCCCTCAGGGGTAGTGGAGGAGGAGGGGGAACATTCAGCAGGGGTCTTGTGTACCCATGCAAACAGGTGCAACATGTCTTAGGAATTTAACGCTACTGCAGAGAGGGAGAGGGTGAGAAAAAATGGGGAGCAACTGGGGAAGAGCAAAGAGAGGGAAAGTGCAAGCAGGCTGGGGAGTTGATTTATTAACTAATCATTCTTTATGTCGTTCTCCATTGCTCTGGTCTCCATCGATAGCACCCGGTCTCCAGTGAGGCAACAGAGGTGCATCTCTTACATCAGCTCTGCAAAGGAAGGCCAGTGGACCAGCAGACACAGTCTCTCTTTCATCTGATCTCGCTGTATTAAAGACAATCCTCATTGTCCAACATCACAGAGAGAAGATGTAAAGCTTAATTACAACTCTAACAATCTTTGATTAGCATAATGTTAATACCTGCAGAGCACATGTTATGTACATTGTCTCTGCTTTTCTACCTAGTGTTATCCAGCATGTAACATTAAACCCAGGCTTTATCGAGTTGTTAGAGAGCTGAGTGAGCAATAACGACTTTTTAAGCCATGGCCTTTTCGAGGCTTCTCAAACAAACAAAGCAGTGTGCACTTTACACAAGTGTGGAGCTGACCAGTGAATTGAACAGAATCTGTCGCATTACGTAGCCCTCAAATCCGAAGTGCTGTTTCTTCAAATCCAAACTATTTATTGATG
This sequence comes from Maccullochella peelii, assembly GCA_002120245.1. NCBI lineage: Eukaryota > Metazoa > Chordata > Actinopteri > Centrarchiformes > Percichthyidae > Maccullochella > Maccullochella peelii. The sequence continues at coordinate 225,685 of LKNJ01000108.1, read as the reverse complement.
ATTATATATTATATATATTGCATAAAAATGTTGCCAAATGAATATCAGTGCATGGACTAACACTTAATAAAAGCATAAATAAATACATGAATGTGAATTACTTTTCTTAATGTGTACATCGTATAAAAAGGTATAAAAATCAAACAATAAAGCAGGAAGAACTGCAACTATAGAACCGCTTATTACACAATTATTTACAATGCATCATTTTGTGACCTTGAACATGTACACAACTTGACGTAAAACATTCTTTGGGTGTGAACAAAATGTCCTAATGATATGTAAAATAGCAATGATACTGTAAATGTCTTAGTTAAAGTTGATTGTAAATGTCTTATTAAAAGAAAACCTTTTTGTGCATTAGTTAATGATTCATTAAAGAATTAAGACATTTATTTATGTCTGTTGGCGTACTAGTCCAACAGGAAAGCATACATAAGCTATTGTGAGCCACGCAAGTGTTACTTACAGTAAAAATGACTCATTAAAGAAACTATTTAATTAGAAGAGTTAAACACCTTAATTTTAAACCCTGCGGCTAAAGTGTCTTATTTAGTTTATCTATAATCAAAAATTTGAAGGAACAGTCAAAACTGTAAACATCCCCCTCTAAGCTCTGATTAAAAGTCTTATCAGTGTGCGCCGAGCTTCTCTCTTACCCTGCATGGCTGACATACAGTAAGTCTGCATAGCTGCATCTGGAGCATGGGGAGTGTGCACAAAACCACTGAGACCTGTACGTACCCGTAGTCATCACTCAGGAATTTAATTAACGCATAAGAGAACGTCATCAAATGATACTAAAACAAAGAACATGTGGTCTTTCTTCGCGGCTCCAAACTGCAGAGTGACTTTAGGCAATGAAATCTCTTGGATACTGAAGCAAATTTATGTTTGTGTAATGAGTAAAGGATGAACAATGGACTTCAATCAGTAATGACCCCATTGTGTCTTGGGTAATTTTGTGAAAGCTACTGCCACCGTGTGAGGTGTTTTCTTATCGCTCAAAACTGCTGTGGAGAAAGACAAGAGTGCTGCATTCTGCATTGACGTTTAATGGTGTGTTGAACTCGGTCCAGTATTGACTCAGTCCTCCCTTTGTGAATTCCCTGCTGTTGACCAGTCCACTGAGGGAGTAATCCTTTCCTGCTTTGACCTCAGGCCAGTCTTACTGTTGGCTAGTTTAGCCAATGAAGAACACAATCAAATAAATAAATAATACAGCAGTTGGCATTCTCCACAGTCATCACTTATCAGGCCGTAGGGAGGGTTGACCCCAAACACTGTTGTGCCACAACCGGCCTGGTCTCCTTGGTAACAGACTGTCTTGTTTGAAGTGAGGTGCCTGGGGAGGCATGGTCATACAGTAACGGCACTAGGCTAGGGTGGAGTTGACAACAGCAATGGATTTCAGTGTCTTCCATGTGTGTCATTTTGTGTCCGGTAATTTTCACACTGAACGCTTGTAAAAATATATAATAAATCCATAATGCTTGAAACGCTTTTATTAGATGTCTAACTACCCTAACCAAATGCTTCTGAGGTGTAACCGGAGATGACGGACCACCCTTTTTGTGGGCTGGTGCTTTGTAGCTCCAAATGATACTCATTACCCTGTCTAAGTAGACAAGTGAATGGTACTAGAAACACACTATGCAGTGATCCTGCTGTTTGACTGAGGTAGCAAAACAACTGCACAACTGCTGTGTTATTATGGGGCCTCATTAAGTGAGGAGAGAGTGGGAGACGGCGAGAGGGAGAGAGGGAGAGCAATAGAGAGAGGGCCAGCAAGAGGGAGAGAAAAAAGAGAGGAAAAAAAAAAACACAGGAGAGCGATACAAACTGTATTCTGAGGTGATAGCAACACACAGATGCCTTTCCAGCCAAAATGAAGACTATGACTAAAGAACCCAATTAAGGGCTTTCTTAGGGGAGCCATCTTGGGAGGGGGATGGGTCTTCCTGGGACATGAGCCCTGGGCTACATCCTCTAATTAGACAGAGCGAGGGGGGAGGATCTCTGCCTGTCACTGGGAGGGAGATGGGGTCCATGGGGTTCCACATGTCAGTCCCAGAAACAAAACACAATTACTCTCACATTTAACCACTTCAGTCAGGGACAGACTTTGACTAGGGATGCTACAGAACCCCCCCCCCC
>LKNJ01000108.1:12290-223514 GCA_002120245.1 Maccullochella peelii | reverse complement strand
CGCACACACACACACACACACACACACACACACACACTTCCCCTCCCTCTCCTGTGCTGCTAGATATGCCACTTCACAAATGAGGAGATTTTGAGGACTAAATTTTCTCCTGCATTTCCATGCTTCTATGACAAGGCGAGAGTGGATCTGCACTCATGTTTTCCCACCGAAATGGAGGAGCGAATCAGAAAATTAGCTTTTAATTGGCCGGTGTCATTCAACATCCTTTTCTAAACTGAAGAGTTAAATTACTTTGGTGTTGTGATGTGTGAATATGAAATTCCAGAGGGAGTAATTGTTCTAATGCTGTTTATTTTGGCCTCTGCTGCATTTTGTTAACATCGGCAGCATAATAGACCCTTGAAAATCAAATCACTACAGACAGTAAATTAAACCTGTAGTGAATTTCCTGAGAAGCGCTTAAAATGCTATTTATCAAAGTTGTTGAAAAAGTCAACTAAGAAAAGTAAAGGAGACATGTTTGAGGGAGAGATCCGGTGATGGATTCTAGCACAGTACACCAAGCGCCTCCTCTTTGTTTGGATTTAACTTTCCCCAGTGGTGCAACACAGGAAAAAGAAAAAAAGAACAGCTCAAAGGCTTCTGGGAGTTTTTGTCATGTCTCCCTCCAGACAATGTGTTTGCATGCGCATATCAGACCCTGGGAGAGACAGACACAAAGACAAATACATACAGCACGCACACAGATGTATACACACACGCACTGAGAAAGAGAATATCCTCCCAGGATCATTAGGTCTGTCATGCTGTCTAATTCTGATCCACCTACAAAACTAGAACACCACTATTGTGATACATCACTAGTCATCTAAAGACATTTATGTCCCCATTTACAGTGTGTGTACAGTGTTGTACATAATTATAAATAAGCTTAAATATTAATGATGGCGCCTCACAAGCAGCTGTTTTTTTTTTCTAATTCATTTCAACTTTTTGAAATGGTGACAGGATTCTGAGCACCTGGGGTGATGAAGAAGAAAACAAGTTGTCATATAAAAGGAAAAAAATATATATACAACTTTCAAAAGCGTGAAGAGCTGTCATGCTTGGCAGATCAAGATATTCAGAGAAAATGGGGTGTTTGAGAGCCGCTTAGGGACAAACACACAAAGCTTTGCTTTTGTGCGACACTTTTGGGACGGGGGGCAGTTAGGGCGTTTTTGGGGGCATATTTTAAAATTCATAAATAAAAGAAAAAAAAACTTGTCTCTGTGGTCTCTGTGCTTCATTCTGAAGAGTGCCATTCTTAAGATTTCATGAAAAGGAAGGGGGGAAAAGAAAGGCCTAATATATTGTTTTCAAGAGCCATCATTCATAGCATCAACTTTAGTAATTTCATGCATTATAATATCATAAAAATGCAGTACACTGATTTCTTTGGATACATTTTACCCATCTCATGCACTTATTTCCTCTGTTGCTCTCTCTTTCCCCTCCGTCCTTTCTCTCCGACTGTCCATCTCTCACTTTCTCTCCCTATTTTCTGTCTTCGACGGACGTTATGACAAGCATAGCTGTTTACACCTGGTGACCGTGAAGCCTATAAATATGCTTAATTAAAACAGTGGAATTGGTCACAGCTTGGCAATAATGGCTATCACACGGGGAGAGGAGAATCTCATTTGTGTGGAGAAGTAGAACATGATGCAGATGTGCTCTTGTCACTTTCAGCACTCATTAAGGCCAGGGAGCTTTGGATTGTCTTTGAAGGAATCCTTTTAAAAGACACTCCAATTAAGGTACGTGTCCTGCGGGCGTCTGAGGAGAGAGAGAAGTCATACAGTACCCGAGTCCTTCCACTCCACCGTCAATCGCGGCACGACTTAACACATGACTTACAATCTTGTGTCACTTCCAAGGAATGATAATGAAATTGGAGGATGGAGGGGTAAAAAAAAAAAAGACAGGCCAGCTTAAAAGGAACAAGGGAATCTGATGCAGAAAATGTCATCTTCACTGTTGTGTAACTTCAATCTCATTGTCTTGTCTTTGGAGGAATTGAGATCATTGGGAGAGAAGCCTCCGATTGCAGCCCTCCAGTACATTGCATCGCTGGAGGAGCTGAACTTCTTCACTGCGCTCAGAGAAATGTCAGATTTAAGCTGTGGCTAATACTGCGCATCCATCAGTTAATGAATCTGGATAATTAATCCAGCCTAGAAGCATTGTCAGTGGCTCAGTTCCTTTCGCAAATGTGAAAAACTACTGTATCTGAAGCCAACGCAAAGGGAAAAGGAAGTTTATTATCAAGTTTCACATTGCAATGTGGCCTTTGCTAGAACCCAGGGACATTCTTTTTTCTCATAAGGGGGCAGCTGCTTGCAGGATGTAGTGAAGCCATGTCTCCTAGTTGCTCAAGGGGTGGGCAGTAGTTGATGGTTAGAGAGAGCGCTGCACAGCCAGCCCGCTTGCCCTCCCCATCAGCACCTCATGAAATATCTAGACTTTGCTCCATATTTTAATGGGGTGAGGGAGAGGGATGCGCAGGGTGGAGGCTGTGTGAGCGTGTGTGATGGTGGAGCGGAGTCCTCTGGAGAGTTTCGAGGGGAATGGTGGTCTATGCATCTCAGTGCTTATTTTTTTTTGTGAAAGAAAGAGGAAAAAGAGAAATGGAGGGAGAGAGGGGTAGAGCCAGAGAGATTATTCTCCTTTGGAATCTGGATTCTGGGGCACACAGGCCCAGGAGTCAGTCAATCTGGCCGGTCTGAGGGGGGCGGCTGGGCGGGGGGTCCTAGGAGGGCTGATTAGACGGATGCTCTCCCATCATCCATCTCGACAGGCTGGCGAAAATTGGCTAGCCCCTCGCAGGGTAGAGTTCATGGGGGGAGGCAGTGGGGGAGGATGTGGAGCGGTGTACTGGATACCTGTCACAGCCTTTGGTCTGTTTCAGGATCTCAGCAGCAAATTAATAAAATATCGTTCCTGCTTCCCTTTACCTGCCGTGGCAGCTCTCCCTCTCGCCGCTCCTTCTCCCAGCTTGCACTGGCCCTTTGACCCCTCCGACTGCTGTGAGAGATGAGGAGCCCAGGCAGCCTGTGAGTGGGCCAGAGTGTCAGGGAGAAATAGGGAGAAACTCCAAACTCAAGACCTGGCAAAGAGAGAGAGCTTCCACTTCTCTCGCTGCTGGAAGACAGCTCCACTTCAGACAGACTGACAAACGACTGCCCCATGTCAGTGAGACATTTTGAAGTGTGATGCATGGGAAATGGCAACTCCAAACAAACAACAACTAAAAACAAGACTCCAACCTGCACTGTTTGTTGAAGGCTTTAACTATAGACAGTGAAAAAGGCAAATCTTACATCCAACATTACTAAGTTCCAGAGTTGCATCCTAGGATAAAGATGGACCTATGAAAAAACCCCAAACTGAAAACTTTGAGCTGGTCACAGTATAAATAAACTCTGATGTTTTTCTGTATGTGATAAGAAACATTACGTGTGCATGTATCTACATGAACTACATATGTGTTTGAGAGAGTGTGAGCATGCACTCACATGGTGCCTTTAGAGCACGGCACAGGTTGAGCATAATGATCGCCTTATCCCCCAAGCTCATTCCTGCTCTCCTTTCATAACCCCCTGTTTCACAACAAAGTGCCATAGGTCTTTCATGTTCTTCTCTTGTCTCTTCACACAGAGTGTAAAACAATATAATCATGCATGAAACAACACCTCCGGGAGGTGGAGATCACTTCATTCCAAAAAAATGTCAAACAAAAAAAAGCAGGAAAACATCCCCAGGTTATTTGAGATTGTTTACAGGTACCTGCTACAACCCATGCTATATAGAGAACACTTTTACCAATGAGAAATGAAAATTTGATAAATAGGAGGCCTTGGCATGAATGAAAAGACTCCATGTTGGCAGTTTGGTGGAGCACGAGGCTTGTTAAATATCCTTCTCTGGGGTGGAGTTGCATGTTGGTGGATCAGGACTTGTTTTATTCATGGTTACGGTGCTCAAATGACCAGCAGATAATGATCACATTCACCTTCCTCCTGGCAGACACATGCCTCTGTGTTTACAACCTGAATCTCAATATGAAAATTGTTGCCGATCAATGGGCAGCCAAGCCCTGGATACTTCCTTTGGCTACTCGCTAATACATAGTGCTGCTAATCCTAGTTTCAGATAGATGTACTTGAAGGATGTGGTCAGGAGCTATTGGTTTCTCTCTGCACTTTAAGGTGAATTAAGAACAATTTCAGTAATTGGACTGAACACGGTGGTTATAGATTACTCATATTTTAATGATTCAGTTTCAAAAGGTAATAGAAAAAGATCTGGATATGAGAAGTGTGCCATGTGTACGGTGGAGAATCCCCCAAACAAAACAGAGCTGCTTGAAAACACCACCACAGTGAAATAATATAATAAGGTCTGTTTCATTTTTTCAGGTCCTCCAAGGACCGGAGAAAAAGATTGCTAGAAAATGGATTATCTCTCTAACATTGTGAGTTCATAAGTCCAACTACTAACTTTGTGAAGGGCAGATACGGTCTCCCAAAGGACAAAGCTCATATTTAGCCATGAGGCCTCCTCTGTGATTAGGAGGGGAGATGCAGGCATATTGACTCAACCGTGTTTTTGCCTCTGCACTGTATGTAATTACCTCTTCAAAAACGAACATTCCACTAATCCTCTAATTCCAGATATTTTAGTGCTCTGCTGGTCTAATAAGCAAATCAAATCATATCTGCACATCACAAATGAGTTTTGGAAACGGACTGAAATAATTCCTTCTGAGTCTCTCATCCCAGCCGGGATGGAGGGGACAGCCGGAGTGCGGTGAGCGGTGTTTAGTGTTTGTTAAGCTGTCATGTGTGATTAGTGGTCGCAGTTTCTGCTGGTTGAACCTTTTGCTCCGCCAGCCCGAGGCTCACCTGTAACTCTGTCTGAAAGAAGAACTTCTGTGGGCACTGCGAGCAGTCATAGATCTTATCCTCCTGGCCGTGAGCAGAGAAGATGTGCTGCTGGAGCTTATTGGCGTGGACAAACACTGCTCACATACATGGGAAAGAGACACAGGGACAGGAGAGAAGACATTTATTAATGTTAGTGCAAAGACTGTCCATGTGCATTTAAAAAATTGGCACTATAAGCTGCCACTACTCTTTGGTTCTTATTGTTGACTGTGGCAAATTAGAGTAGGGCCTTGTTGCCTGCATTAAGGGAACACAGGCAACATCATAATTGCATCTGCCTGAATAAAAATTGAAGACAGACTATGTCAAATGTCAAGGAAAATTACTTAATTACAAACAAATGAATGCATGATCAACAATAGAAAAAAAAACATTGTTATGAGACATATAATTGAAAAAAACAGAGAACAATTTAGATGTTAACAGTGAAACTAGAGTGGTCATACTCATGGCACTAAAGCTAGTGAATGCATAATGTTTTGGGAATAATGATGCTCTTTATTTAGCAGTACTGTGGGGACAACAAGCCAGAAAATAAACAACCACAAAAAATTGGCAAGGCTTCAAGTGCAAAACATGGCCTCCATTAGTCTACATAGCTAATTATATTGACAATATAAATATTCATGGTGTTGCACTACTTATTCATGCAGACTCAGACTACATTCACCATCATATAAACACACAACTTGCTGGCACTTAAAACATATACCATACATTTGTGCTTTAATTAAGCCACAGTCCACGCTAGAAAGCTAAGGGGGATGCAATTGTGTGTGGGTCTTGAGTGTATGTGTCTTGCGTGTGTGTGTGTGTGTCTGCATTCTCCAAGGATCACTTCAAACATGCCGTTTGTTATCCCAGACCCTTGTGCTTTAAGGATGGCTGTCTAATCTCAAAGGTCTGGATGCTCTGGAAAAGTTAGCATGTGGGGGCTTCATTTGAATTTCTTACAGCTCAAAATAACTTTTCTTCTAATGCTTGCACCGTGGGGCCACAAGGAGAGAGAGGGAAAAAAGCACAACCACAAAAGGTGAGGTGTCTGTCGGAGATGGCTTTGGGGTCGCTGCAGCCCCGTGGCGGGGCTCTGCAACATTAACGTGTCCCAATTTGAGCTCACCTGGGAGAGCGGTTATTAATTATTGAGCTGCGTACACTTGAGACGCACTCGGCTTCATTGAATGTCACACTCCTGACCTGGGAAATAAAAGTTTAGATTCAAAGCAGACACACTATGGTGATGCTTTCAGACTGCTAATGCCTGGGTGACAGCTGTCTCTGGAACATGGCAGCATGTTAACCAGAAATGAACAAACCTCCTATAATGAACAAACAACAACTCCATGGTCCATTTCTGAAACTAATGACCACAACAATATGAAGATAAACATAATTGCAGATAGATGGCTGGTTTTACAGTCTGCTGCAAAACATTTACGCTCAAGGTCAAGGCCTCGGCTATCATGCACATTTATTTGTGCCACTGTTATGCTCCAAAAAAGATGACAATTTTCTTTGTGGGGAATACATGCTCTGAAAGAAAAAATGCGCTGATAAACAATAGCTGTTTCCTTTAGCTGTGTTTTGTCTGCATATACTGTACAGAAGCAGGTCACAGCAGCTGCAGGAAGCCTTCATTATGTCTTTGGCTAGAGGAGGAAAAAGTCAATACAGCAAAAATAAAAATGGATTTGAGACTTGGGGGGCCTTCAAATACTGTACAATAGGGCCAAACACAACTGAGATGTCAAGTTAGCTGCTTCTCGCTGTTTACATGCATATTTGGTCCAGTTCCAGTAAGAGACACAGTTAATCAGCTATGCATTTATCAATTTATAGCATTCATTCATATGAAAATGGGCGATTCAAGCTGACTTAAAGTGCCAGAGCCTAAAATGCACTAATGGCACCTAAAAGTCTCCTGTAAGAACAATAAATTCTGAATGGACTTATGACATTTAAGGCAAAGATGTCAAAAATCGCACAAAATAATCCATAGCCGCATGTTGTGTTACCCTGTGCGTTGGGGGGGGGGGGCTGGACAACTTTTTAGCTAATTTATATAGTTCAGTTTTTACATTTTTATAGGCTGAAGATGACTGGAAAACGTTGCTAATATAAACTGCGGTAAGCATTTAATTAGTAAAATAAAGACTCTTTCTTTGCCTTCATCATCATCAAATTAGCATGCAACATGTAAAGGGATAAGCTGAAATGGGCAATGAGGGGACATTGTATTGGTATTTGGCAGCATGATTCACACATGAAATATGCCACTGCAATACCCATTTAGAGGATGGACAGAGCAGAGACATGTCTTCCGAGAGGGTTAAAATGAGGACACAGAGACACAGAGAAACGGGGAAGAAATAATCCACAACCAAATCCAAACAGGATCAGTGGCTGGCCATTGTGTCTCTCCCTGCTGAGAATGAGAGAGAATAAGGGAGGGAGGGTGAGAGAGAGAGAGAGAGAGAGAGAGAGAGAGAGAGAGAGAGAGAGAGAGAGAACTTTGTGGAGTTTGTTGGCTGTGGAGCCAGAGCGGAGCTGAACAGAGCACTGAGCCGGGTTGGGCGTCAGGGGTGTCAGGGCTGAGGGGGCTGAGGGGCCAAGGTCTCCTCGCTGTGGGGGATATTAAGCCCTCTGATTAGATCTCAGGGGCCGCCCATGGCAGACGTCTCCTTTACTACAGGCCCCAGCTCATCTTTATTTTGGCAGGGTGGTGCTCTCTGCAGGCTGCACTGCACCAATACTAAGCTGTTTGTGCAGGGAGGGAAAAAAAGTTTATCCTTTTTTTCCCCCTTTCTCCTGTTCATTTATTTATTCGTCTAGCCTACATGTGTTCGTTTCTGCTTAATCCAAGAGTTCACAATGCAGAGGCCGATCCAAGTGTTCTGAGGCAACACAAACAAGTCGGCTGTGTCAGTTGATTTGGAGCTTTAAGCTGGTAACTACTAATTTTGATTTAAAGCTGTGTCGTTTTTTTGGATGTAGGATGTTGCAACTAAACAAAAAGCCAATTAAACTACTGTATTTGTCAGACTCTTGTGGATTTGACAGCACAGCATCCTGCAGTTTTTCAAGTTTGTACTTCATGCTGTGACATAAGTAAAAGAAAAGCATATACACGTGCACACACCACACACATACATACACACATACGACTTTCATCAGGCACACTTTCTTCTGTTTTGTTTGTCTTAAGCACATATTCCCAATCACAATTTCCACACCAGCCCTCACTACTGCTCCTTAGGGTGCAGGCAGACACTTCTAGCTGCAGGCTCCCCCACTTCTGAAACCTGTCAAATCTGTCCTGGGAGAGTCAGCCTCTCTCTCATCATCCAGGGGCTTATGGACCTCTCTCCATTTACCCTCCCTCCCCTACACAGTTCTCTTTTCCTCCTTCTCTTCCCCCCTTTCATCTCACATCCAAACTTGCCAGTTGCAACCTTCTCAGCTTCCTCCAAGTTTTGTCTCCTTTTCTCCTCTATTTTGTCTTCCCTCATCTACCGTCTACGACTTACTTTTCAACATACTTTCCTCCGGTCTGTTTTGCGGTATGATTTGTCCTCTCTCCGTTCCCTTCGGTGTGGATTGAGGGTAATCATGTATGTCAAAGAATGACAATCACTCCCTGCCTCCCACCGAGTTTTGGGTCATGGGGGGGTAGATCAAACTAAAACATGGGCATCGAGTGGGGATGATCTTTTAAACAAAGAGTAACCTTGTTAGTCGAGTGAACTCAATGACCCAGCCACTATAACTGCCACCACCTAGTTTGATCAAAGTTTTGCTTTTATGTTCAGACTCATTATGTCTGTAAAAGGGTTCCTTTTAATCTGTAATTAAAGTTTTTGGAATGATGCACGCAGTGATTCATCAACAGCGTCTCATCCACACTGACTCAACAAAATTGGCTAAAACAAAACATGAATTTGGAATCTCAGAGGGAATTATAAAAAGTAGGCTCTGGAAACGCCTGTTTTATGTTCAGTAATGGAAAGTAACTAGTGCAGATACTTAAGTACTGTACAATTTCGAGGTCCTTGTACTTTACATTACTTTATACTTCTACTCCAATACATTTCAGAGAGAAATATTGTACTTTTAACTCCTGTACTATTAGATACTTTGAATATTAAGATTAAACATACAAAATAGAACATGATGCATTGTTAAAGAACATAAAAACGCTGCTTATGTGTTAATGCATAACATTCCAGTAAAATATACATATATGGGGATAATTCTGCTTAATGAGTAGTTTTTTGTATATTTTTATACTTTTACTTCAATCCTGTTTCCTAGAAATAAAGTTTATATATTACATTAATTTGTTTTGCCAGTCACTGTATACCAGGGGTTCACATCTCATTAGTCCCATGTGTGGTTAGGTTTACGCAACAAAAGCACTTTGGTTAAAGTTAAGAAAAGATAGGATAAATGAAAATAAAATAAACACGTCCTGTCTTGTGCTTCAAATCACTTTTCAATATTTAACTGAGACCAGCATCTTTGCATGCAACATCAATTAAGTGCTGTGAGTGCGTAAGCATAACCATAAAAAGTGAATCATGCTTTAATCACAGATATTGCAGATTTATATATTAATACATACATTTCCTTCAAAACATATTTGCTTTTACAAAATAGTGGTATATAAATATATTTTCTAGGAGACAGGTGGGTATAACATGACTTGTTATAGAGTATTTGAACTTTATTGCTACTTTTTCTTAAGTAACAATGAAATCTGTCAAATTGAAGACATAATGAAGCCTGGTAACACTACATACATTTATCTAACAATATACTGTAAGTTTATATTAGGGTGTAAAAGTAAAAGTGTCTTTTCTCTACTTTATGCCAGGCTCAACTTGAAGAAATATATTCAAGGACAGCTGTCAGCCAAACTCTCAGTTCCTCCTTCTCCTCCGAGTGCTCTGACTTCAGTGTGCCTGTCCCCTGCATCCCCAACAGAGGGAGGACTTTCAGTCCGTCCATAGTCTCCACAGCCTGCCTTCACCCACCACCATAGGCCTTCGCTCATCTGTCTGTCTGCTCTGCGACCACAGTCCTGAGGGTGTACTCTGTCTCTCTCTCCTCCCTTCTCCCTCCCAGCATCCCTCTCTCTCATGCGCCGTGATCGATATGGACGCGGAGGGAGAGGGGGGACCTGTCTGTCAAAGCCGGCGGTGGAAAATGAAGGCTCAGATGAAGGAGGCATGCTCTGTATATTAAATGCCCAGACCCCTGTGAGGGGTGGAGGGGGATTCGGGGTGGGGATATATCAATAGGCTTCTGCTAAAAGAGAGATAAGGCCAAAACAGCAATGAGAGAAGTAGAGGGGCGTAGAGGGAGGGGAGTGGAGAGAAAGAGAGCTAGAGAGAGAGTAGTGAGGTGGATGAAGAGGTAAAACGTGTGAAAAAAGATCTTTGAGCAAAATGGAAAATGTGAGCTAATGATGTCAATTGATGCAATGAGTAGAGGACAGAGAAATTAGCTTTTTTTTGGGAGAAGGGTGGATAAGGGGGAGGGGGGTACAGGAAGTGCAAAAGAGGGAAATGAGCTGAAGACCCAAAAAGTGTGAGGAAGAGTAAAGAGCTGAGAAGGGAGAAAGAGTGAAGAGCTGAAGTTAACGACTTTGCAGATTTCATTATAGAGATAGTTAACCCTGTTGACACTGAAGGAGGGCGCTATCCTCTCAGGAGGAGTCTGGTCCTTCCACCTCCACGCACAGAGACAGATGAGATCATTACAGCTATCAGCACCACTGCCATCCACAATTAGCACATCTCCTTTTCTTTCCCCACCCCTCCACCTCCCATCTCCCCTCAGCTCACACTGTCTTCCCCCCCTGCTCCCTTTCTTTTCCCCCCTCTCACCTCATGACATTTCTTTGGCCTTGATTTGGAGGCAATTTGACTAAATAAAAAGCCACATGCAGCAAACTGCTCTCAGCTTTAGCCGACCTGCTTGCTTGACCTTTCCCAACTCATTTAGAACCCATTTGCCTTTTCGCACAAAGAAAAAAAAAGACAGCATGGAAATGCAAAGCTTTGCATATTGACAATGCAAATGTCTCTGCAAAGTTAACATGTATATAAAAAACAACTCTACCTTTCTAATCTTTCTATCAGCCCTTCGGGTTGAAAATCCATGATACACAAACACATGCACAATACACACCTGTAAAGCAGACCGGACACTTGAAGGTTCCTCCCATGCCCTCAAAGCTGTGCTCGATCAGGTGGCATTGAAGCTTCGCTGGTGAGTCGAATGACTGACTACAGAGCTTGCATTCATGGTTCAATCCTTCCTCTGCAGAGAAGAAACAACAAAAACACACAGAAAATGATAAGAAGGAAAATAAGCTGAGCATGAATGTCAGAGGTCTCACTCACACTTTTCTTTTCTTTTTTATACTTTATTTTAAATTCAACAAATTTGTGGCTAAGACTCCTGCCTGTGATTTTCATGACTCAGACAGGAAATATTATAACGTGTGATCTGCTCCCATCAGGCATAAATTAGATGACCAGCCGGGGTCCTAATTGCTCAGACGAGGCCTTGCACTTTGAACATGGTGAGCATCATCTTTTTGATTAACTTACATGCAAAATTATTATTTTTTTTAGTGTTTGCAAATTAAAACTGATTTGAAGGAAGTCTAAATGAAGGAAACAGTCATTTGTGCTTTGCAGAAGGTGAATCAAAATAAAGGTGGTTGCAGAGAATAATTACTATTACTGCAAGGACAAAAATTATTGAAAAATAGTTTCCAAAAACCAAATTTTATGTCACCAAATCATCGTATCACTTTTTCAGTGTACACTGACTGCCAAGGCTATCAAAACAACTCTCCTTTACAACATGCTCACATGTTAACATTTTGAATACAGAACATGACAGATTTCCAGTTTATCTGCTTGGCATTAGAATTCCCTACACGTCTATCTAAACATTAGACTACCTCAGCCGAGGCCACTGATGGCTTAAATAAATGTCGTTCAGGCTGTGAACCTGCACACTCATTTGCAGCACAACGATCTGCTGACTCAGACTTCCAGAGAACTGCCCATCTCCATTGCGTCAATAAAAGGCCTATACACTCTGCCATGGGGCCGGACTAGTGCTCTATCAAACTCCTGCCAAACCTGACATTAGGCCAGCTACTGCAAGGGGCTGGGCTGGATACACCTGAGACTCTACAGCCCAGTGCCCACCACATAGGCCCTGGGTACCAGAAGCACAAATACACAATCCACCTAACCAGCTGTGCCCGGCTCGAGCCCTGGAGGATCCCAGTAGAGGGTTAATCGAAGGTGCTTTAGGCAAATCTGGCAAAACACGTCTGCTGAAAAACAGTGCTGTACAAACAAAATGGGTGCAATGGACAAGGCACTTCCTGCTTTCTAAATTTAGTTTGTTTCCCCTTATTTGTCTATCCACCACTAAAAGCTCACCTGAAACTCACCTTTTGTTTAGGGTTAGGTTTGTATGTAGGGTAATTGCTTTGTACCTTATCTTTGTTCACCATCAACTTAATTTTTACTAAAAGCTCACCTGATACGACAGAAGCTGTTTAACAAACTTAAAATACTGTGTAAAAATGTAAAGTATGTGAAAAAAGCTTTGCCCATATCAGTCATTTCAGTTTAAATCTTTTGAAACTGCTTGGTGTACGTATTTACGTACGTCATTTCAATGGAGGTATATAAAAAAGGTAGTATCTCAGTTTGTGCACCTATAGATAGATTCTGTTAAATTCTGAGAACTGCAACCCAATGACCCCTGATATTTCCAGCCAGAGAGGGGAATGGAAACATCCTCCTCCTGCAGTGCCAAAAGAAACAGTGGGAGCGTAAACATATTGAACTTTTTACTGTTACATATTACCACATGTTCTTTTACAATCTTTTCTCAATAACATAAACATGTGGCATGGTATATCACACAAGGTGGTGTCTACAGCATAGAAACAACCATAAGTTGTACATCAGCACAAGCTCACACACTATGTTCCCTCATGACTGTCTGGCAAAAGGTAAAGGCCGATCAAAACAGCTCATAGTAGTTTGAAAGGGAACGAGTTGACGGTGTGTTCTGCAATCATGCATTTGACAGATGATATATTCTGTAGCCTACATGTGCGTCTGAGTGGAGCAGTAGGCTTCAGCAAAAGTGGGGGAGGAGGGTGGCAGGAGAGCATCTACACAGCCGTGCAAGAGGATCACTGCCCTCTTTGATCACCATTCAGTTTGCTTATCTGTGTGAGGGTGTACACTAAGGTCAAGCTTGCTGCAGGGTTCACAGATCTGTTCTTCTGCCATATGCGCAGCCCTCATTTGACCCTAGTGCACAACGCTGTCCCCTTGGAGACCTGGCCTGCTTCATTATGCAGATAACTCTGCACCTGCCCGACTGACCTTGTGTGCGTGCATGTGTGTGTTTATGTCTGTGAGCAGGTGCGTCAGGGGAAAATGGCAAAGAGATATTAATACACTGTGCTTCATATTTGAAGAATAAGGCTGGCGTTATCCTATATTTTTCTTATTGCCAACAAATACCATTAATAGACTAAAACCAGCAATGTGTTGTGTGTGTCTATCTGTGGCTGTGGTCCCAAGCCCATTAATTCCTATTGAAGACATAAACCTTGAAAACAAGTCACAAATATATAGTTTCATTTTTCAAAAAGGCTCAGTAACTCCCTAAAACAGCTGGGCATTGTAGTTTTTACCAAACATTACTAAAACAGGAGGAAATCGTGCATTTGTTGGGAACTATTTTTCGTGGATTAATACACATTTGGTGTGCCAGCAGGATGATGTGTTTGGGATTGACTCAAAATAAACTACAGTGCCCATGTTCATCATAATAAAAGCACATGTCACCCATTGCAACAGTGTGGCTCATTGACATGTTTTAATGGTTTTTGGACATGGCACAGAGGAATGAGCTTTGGCTATACAGACTAACACTTGTTAGTAGGATTCATTCAGTGTTGGTTTTGGTATTTTAATGGGATTCATTGACAATAAAAAAAAGTTGCTGCTTTGGAATATATATAATACAAGATAACTATATATAGTGATATGTGTCTAAATTCTATTCAGTAAACATTCTTCATATGTTTATATACAACCCTAAACTGAAAGAGTGCTACATAATATGTAGATAGACAAATGAGAAGAGAAAATAGGTTGAGAGAGCGCTAGAGGTTTGACTGTGAGCTTATCATGAGTAAATTGTGCTCTGTTAGCCCCTGTAATGGAGCCTGTGTAGGGCTGGGTTTGTATTCAGCAGTGTAACAGGGGTTGAATCAGGCTGGCAGCCTGTTTCTTAGTGAGAGCCAAGGGAGGAAGTCAGCTTTCTCGCCCCGATAGCTGCCTCATTGGGCTGAGGTCACTTCCTGTCGCTCCCCTAGCCCTTCTCCAGGGCTGCCCAATCAGCATGGCCCTGCGTGAGCCCCCACCCCTCCCTATGCACCGAGCAGACTCTGGATATAGTTACAGGGCCACAGGGGACTGTCAGCTCTCTCTCTCTATCCTCATCTTTCTCTCTCTCCCTCCTCCGACTCTCTGTTTCCGAGTCTCCTGAGTATTCTTCGCTGCCACCACCCTGTCCCCCTGCACTCCTAAGAAAATCCTTTAGATGAGAACTGCTCCTGTGCCTGCTCCCTCTAAGCATCCCTGACACCAGCAAAGTAAGCCCATCTGCATATCCACAGGGCCTTGCATTCCTGTGGCTCATGGTTTATGTATTTCACAGCTCCTTAAAACACAAACGCCTAATATCTCTCCCATGTGGAGGACAGGAGAGGGAGAGGGAGAGAGGAAAAACTACTCTCAAAAAGAATGGTCTTTATTTCTCTGTGCTGTTTACTTTTTTATCCAGGCTGAAGTTCATGTGCTGTTGAAGGTTGTTTGGGACACTGGGGCTTGCAGGTCTGGCTTGCGTAGTTTAGTGAACTCTTTATGTAACGACACACCTGCAGCATATTGAATTCTGTAAGTTTAAGGCAGCGGTAAAGGTGTCTGTGAATTTGATAGAGACGTCTCAGTTTGCTTAGAGTGTAAATCCACAGACATCAACTGACAGTGAGTAAAAGACTGAAACTAAAGTAACTAAAGACAGTCTAACTTCCTGATAATAGTATGGGGCCTTGCTTAATTAAAAACATTCAGCTTATTCCGTCCCAACACCACCACTCCCCCCGCCACCACTGCCCCTTACTCTATTTAAACAATTCAGTTTGAATTGGAGGGGAATTCAGGATCACTTTTAGCATTTGGCTGTGGAAGAGAAAAATCTGATACTTAGATTTGCACTCCTCTCTGGGGCATAGTGAATGGTTCTCTGAAGCTCACTCTTAGAGGGGCCCATGCTGCTTGTGTCGCCAAAGCAGCACACTCTAACAAATGATATTAAGGACATCAATCAAGACACTTCTTTGCTGAAAGTAATGAGTAAACAAGTGGGAGAACAAATTGAGAATATTTAGTAGGCAGGAAAAGCCACAGACAGAACTAACATAGCAGTCAAAGCTGGTCCAGTAAAACTAATAAGTCAGTACCAAGTTTCTCAACTGCCACACCTTGCCATAAAGGCAGAAATACCTGCTCGGAGCGATCTTCTATATGAGAAATTTCACCTTTAGTGAGAGTTTGCTTTCCGTTCTACCATCTGTTTCATAATATTCAGCCTGATGTTGGAATTGTATGTTAATAAACCAAGAAGATTTGGTTTTCAGTGGACTCACTATTGTATATACAACCCACTACGGGATTGTGGATGGTAGCAGAGTAGACAGCTTCAGGCCTGTAAACAGTAGGTGGGTTTACTTCTCTCTTCTCTCCGCGGGAACTATCCATTAACAGATAATGGGGGGAAAATCAGAGTGATTAAGGCCCAGGGAATTATGGGTGAATACAAATTGACTCCACCTCCGTGTGGTGTGCTCTCTTGAGGTAGAAGCACTGCTCATAAGGAACAAACTCATTTCAGAAGAACTACAAGGCCCATTAAGGCCTGGAGAAGGCTGCGGATGGGGGTAGGAAGGTGGTAGGTGGGAGCACAAAGGGAAGGACTCCCCCAGGACCAAAGCTGATTGGAGAACTGGCGCCTGGGGGGAACATTACTAATATCTATTTCCTGCCTACACAGTTTGAGAAGGACGGAGTGAATCAAGTGCAAAATGTAAAAATTAAAGTACACGATTTAATCATGGCAACTTGAAAATTCACCCCATTCTATCAAAGAGTTAATGTATTACACGAACAGTGATGGAAATGTGGTCAAGTGCTATAGCTAATAAAATCAAAGAGATTGGAAACTACCACAGCATGAAAGGAGAAGCTTTACTCCAGTTTGCCTGTAGGGAAGTGGCCATGTAAAAGACATATTCTGTGTCTGCAAGAGAAAAGTGAAAAGTGGAAGATAAGCTAAGCGAGGTACCAAAGCCCTCATGTCAGGGCCCCAAGTTCGGTGCATGACTGATGCTGTTTTCCAACCTCCAGAGGGAGAAGGAGGGTTGAGGCGAGATTGTTGGCTGTGACATGTCAGTAGTAGTGACGCCCTCGCACAGCAAGAGCAAAGGATTCTGGGGGAACATGTCTCTGGGAGAATGTCAGCTCTGATGCATGGCAGCTCGTTGGAGGTGCAAATCAGAGCAGGGCTAGCCTCATGCTAGGATCAGCCACTCAGCGCCTACATTAACCGCCTCACAGCTCCCCTGGCTACCGGGCCAGAGGTAGAAACCAAACTGACAGGTTTTTGTGTCGAGATAAACATGCGTAACGCTTGAATGGATGTTACAAAAGGCTTAGCCGACTAGAACACCTTTTTGGAGTTCACAAAACATGGAAGACAAAAACATAAGGACACTCTCTAACATAAACGCACTGAGCAGACATTTCCACTTGAGTTATTTGCCAAGAGCCCCTGTGCATGTGTTTAGCGATACTTTTTTTTTTTACTCTGTAGCAGCAAATAAAGAAACTAAAGCTAATAGTCATTGTTGAAGCATTAATATTGGAGACATAAGAGAAAAAATACACAGCTTTATGCATTATTGTTATTATTATTATTATTATTATTATTATTGTTATTATTATTATGTTAAACCATTTAAACCACAAGACCTGAGGCCAGGTGTTTAAATGATATACACAAAATTAATGCATGTGCCACTTCCTACACAGAGCCTGGTATTTATGAAGAACCTGCTGTGTTTTGTGTTTCTCTATGCATGGCGTACATTAGGCATTTACAAGCTATTATGACTCAGCTCTGTTATGGCAACATGGCAAACAGTGGCATAATGTCAAAGAGAAAATTAGAGGGAAATTGTATTTGTAGATTTTATCTTTCACATCATCATCTGTTACATCTCATTGAATACAATTTAAAGATTATATGTTGAAATTTCCCATTCCACAAGCAGTAGAATAATTTTTTTTATTCTAGAACAAGTAAATGTATACAGTGTCACTCAAATCCTGCAGTATCACAGTAAGAAAAACACACAAGTTAGACCTACACAAAATACTTCAAGATATGTACTGTATAAAATTTTGGAAGGCCAAAAATATTTCATATTTTGTGCATGTATTTTTAGATTTTAAACTGCACTGAATTTAATGTATCACCCTGCAGCCTGCCAAAGGGAAACTAGCTGGTAAAACCAGATAAAGCTGGTGTTTCAGCAGGATTTGGCGCTACTCTATGCTTTGAAGGATAGTCTGCCATTTTGTGTTTTGCCTGGACCACATTACCTGCTATTCTTACAGCTGAAACCCACAATGGCTAAAACTCGGTCAAATGAACAGTGTGTAGGTCACAGAGGCAAAGAAAAAGAAAAAAAAGAGACGGGAGAAATCCACAACAACAAAGGCAAAAGCCGAATACTTGTTAACGAATGATGTGTAGGCGCTGCAGCTGCAGGCAGGTATGGAGGTCCACTGGGGACAAACAGTGCAGGCTGCTGAGATGGATTGCATGGGAGCGCCGGACCCCCTGCAGCCACACAAACACCATTCTGCACTGAAATGCTCTAATTTACTCTATACATGCCTATTCTAAACTGCTGGGCTTTTTCTTGTTAGAAGGAAATAAAGGTCAAGTGACTATGCCCTGACTTTCCAAGACTCAATGAAAGTTGCTGTGCAAAGTGAGAAAAAAAAATTACAAACAAGCAAAGAAACAGTAAAATGGGCAAAGAAAAACTTTCTGGCAAGCAAAGAGGGGAGAAGAAATGAGATGTGAATCTAACCGGAATCTCTTTTGGCTCTCAAAAGAGTGAGTGGCTTGAATGTAAAAAGTTAATTACGGGCACATGCCCAGCTTTTTTCACTCGCCTCACTGTGGCATTGTCAGGCTGAGGTATGTGGCTCAATGGGGTCTGTGGTCCACACAAAGGAGCAGGGAAAGAGAGCGTTGCGGAGAGGCCCCTTGGCTGAGCTCACGGCATGGAACACTGTACAATTAGCCAGCCCCTGCGTTCTGCCGGCTTATAATTATCAGTGCTTGCCTTAATTGACTCCCTTAGCCTGCTGCAGAGGGACCCCCCCTCATACCCCCTTCCCCCCTGCTCGATGCAGGCCGCCGAGTGCCACGCCGGGCTCTCCAAAGTCATTTAGAAAAGCGCTCATATTTTCGACACAAAAAAGGGGGAACATTTGGTGAGAGAGAATTCATCATCAGGTGTCTAGAGGTTTTCCTTAATAGAAAAGCTGAGTCCCACTGAGTGCGCTCCGTGTAGCGGCCAGCCACGCATGCTCAGGACCAGCAAGCCGCCATTCGCAGCGGGCCACGAGACATTAGCATAATTTTATATAACACAGGCACCCGCACTGGAAATTTAATACATCTCAGCAAATACGAGACAGGCGTTTTGCATAATTTTTTTCTCATTCTCCACCTAGCTTCCTCTCTCCCTTCTATCTCTCTGTCCTCGCTCCATGTCTCTCTCCTGCCTCGTCTTCGTCTTGCCTCACTCCCTCTCTCTCTGTCTCTTGCTGGCACTCTCCTTTGCCCCCGCCCCCCCCCTACACAACCACCCCTCTCTCCTCGCCCCATGGTGCTGCTCTCACTAGGAGAGGGGAAGTTCATTACCTCAGCTAAATCAGAATTAGTCCCTTCATTTTGACGGGGCGAACTTCATTAGAAAGACCCTTCCTTAATCCAGCAGGGAGAACTGATGAATCTACATGGGGGCAATAATTTGCTTCACACAGCACATTCAGCCACTTCCTCCACACTGTTTCCCCCTTCCTTTTCTCTGTCTGTCTGGCTTTATGTACTTATGGTTATATTTTTATGAGATCTACAGCAAAAAACCTGAGAAAGGAAAACACCTGCATATAATTAACTAATGGCAGCAGACAGGGTGTAAAGAATGAGTTATGCTGTTTGGAATGTCCCGTCTCCCCAACAGGCTTCAGGGCCTCTGGAGCAGCCATAGCTGACTTGGCCGACACTCAAACACAGGCTGAGTGAGCACAGCCAACAGCAGACTGGGTCTGAGGTAACTATTCAAGATGATTTTACAATGCCATGATTATGTTCTAGTTTTAAGATACACAAATCTTTCCTGTGCATGTGGTTACAGCAGGTAGAATGAAAAAACAGACATAAGGATAAATAATTTGCTATTATGAAAGTAAGAATCCCGTATCCTTTGTTTTTTGGTTTTCTTTTTCTAAAACGTGCACACCACACAGTTTTGCAAGGATCTCTAAAGAGACTGAGCTTCAGCAGTTGTCCAGATCCTTAAAACAAACTAGAGAGCGAAGAGATGTGAATCAGGACAGACAGCCCCTGACTGCCATACCACAGCGCCTGGTGTCAAACAGATGTGCAGCTTGGCAGCTACGCTCCCCAGAAAACAGAGAGCCCACGGATTCCAGGGTGGTGTTGAGTCGTGCTGCCCTTCCCCCTTTCACCACTCCCACGTCCCCCAACAGTCCCAACTCCCCCACACTGCGCCCCTGCAGTCTCCCTCCCTCATCACCTCCACACAGGGGTCCCCTGACTGGTAATCTCGTCCCTCGAATGTGAAATCTCCGACAGTGATGCCCTGCGCTTTTACCCCCTACCTCCGTGGCTGATGGGTAAATTGGAATGGCGCACCCTGCTGGTGCCGAGAGCTCTGAACAGACAGCAGTACACACATGCTGAGGCACCCCTCACACGCTCTGTCTAATATAGTGGACATGCACACTCTCTCCAAGCTACAATATCCATGCACAGATGTACACATGGGAACAAACACACACACACACACACACACACACACACACACACACACACACACACACACACACACAGTCACACATTCACAAAAGCTTCAGTTAAATCACATACACAGCCTCATAAACATACACACATACAGATGCAAGGTAAGTGGTCCATGCATGATCTGTTCGCCCTCATCTACATAAAGATTGAATATAATAAATAAACAGATACTAGGAACTGAGTCAATATAGGTTCAAATTTAAATGTGCATCATCTGGAAAGGCTCAGCTTGGGTCCTTTTGTGGAAATGGCACCTGACTTCCGTTGCCATAGTTTCTATGATGTGTACAATATAGGACAGAACACACATAACAGAAAAACTGTGTAAACCGCAGAGTACATAGCTAGGTTGACAGCATGGATAATAAGCACTGCCATCTTGGTGTTACATACTGTAAAACATTAATAAGAGGCTCTCTGATTTAAATTTTTTTTAAATATGGCCAGGCATCAGGGTAGGATTTCCCAGCGGGATGGTTTAGTGGTACGAGGCTTCCACTCCATCTATCTGTCTATTTTTCTCTTCAGTTGATGCTCTGAAGCATGCGTGAACGGTTGAGTCCACCCTCAAATCGCAGGGACGTCCTGAAATAGTCAATGGGACCTGAAGGGGCTAAAGATCACTGCAGAAGAAGCCACAGAGGCCTTCCTGTCAAAGGCAGTGCTTTCAGGGGGCCAGGGGTGAGGGGAAGCCAGAGGGAGAGAGCCAGAGACATGACATACATTTCATTACACTTAAACCAACTGTGGGTTCAACTTCAGCCCTGGATTTCCAATGGCGTCTCAAAGGATGGAGTAAGTGGAGGTATAAGAGAATGGTTTTTACAAAGAACACAATGGGTAGGTGGACAAAGGCAGGCAGCTGGACTAATTGCTTGGGGGCTTGTAGGAATATTTTTCTAAGTACTTCTGTTAAAAGCTCAATTTAGTGGCGTACGTCACTCTGGTGAACATTAAATGCTTAAAATGTAAATCTCCTCACTCTACAATTAGAAAGGACATCATGATTAAGAGCTATATTTCACAACTTTTACATACATTTGTAACGTATCTTTTAATATCTCAATATTGTTTTCTATAATTACAGATACTATCACACATTTCTGGGTTAATTTGATCAATTCTTCAGCTGTTGTTATTTATGTTAAGGTCAGCACCGCATCAAAAGATTCTCCTCTCCTCAGCTCACCTCACCTCTCTTCCATGTTCACTGCCATCTGACGGCTCTGTTTAATTTCTGCCCATAAACACAACCTTAGATGGGTCTGAGACGAGAGAGGAGAAAACAGTACTTATCCCAGACATGCCCAGAGTGGTCTTTTCAGCGAGAGCTCTCCTGGCCTTGAAGAGAGACTACTTGTCCATTAAGACTGTCAGAGGATGCTCTTAGAAATGAGAGGCCATATCTCTGGAGAGGTCTGCAGGGAGCATGCACAGACGGGGGCTAGGGTTAAAGCAGAGTGAGCTGGATGGGTGTAGTATAGTGGCCAATTCTGCACAGGGTTAAGGGAATCTGCAGCCTGACTCTGCCACACAGTTTCCTGCCTTTTCGGGTGTACAGTGATGTACTGTAAAGACACACTTCCCATCATCACTGCTACATTATGGAAACTATAATTTGCAGTCTAACCTACTTTGCTTTACAAAGAAATGTCTATTTAAAATTCCTTGGAGTATTATTAAAAGGGCTATAGAATTACAAAACACTATTATTATGGCTCGCTTGGGGGGAGCCCTCACTCATTAAGCTTCTAAGATGTCGTGGGTTTTGATTATTCTATCAGCATCATTCTTTTATTATAGTGACAAACTCCTGCTATTTTGTTGCCAATCTCCTTCCAGCTGTCATATCGTTTGAAAGATCACAAAAACCTTCAAACACACTTGTGATATGTCTTCAAATTCACCAGACATCGCTTGATTCCCCCATTGAATTTGTAGGATTAACTCGAGGAAGAAACGTCTCATATTTCTTAACTGGTTGCTACGTCTGACATCAGAGTGTATGAGATTCTAGCATACTGGTATTGTCCAGGGGAGGGAACCCTCACTCTAACCGTCAGCGCATCTCCAAGTGGGACAGAGATGATTAAAACACACCATGGCTGTGACTGACAGACTCCCCACCGCTTCTAGAAGATGACATGTCTCCAAGTCACACAGAAAAGCAACTCCTCTAATTTTAACTCTGACTACAACACCGACCCCCTCTGTCAAAACCCACAAAAAAAACTGCCATGCTGAGATTCTTAACCGCAATAAAAGTGATAACAACTAAACAGAGAAATAAGTTTAAAAACAACAATGGGGAGGGAGGAGACAAAAGGGGTGAGAAGGCACCATTTCCCTCTGGTGCACACAAACAGCAGGAACCTGTGAGCTTGTGACAACACCTTCAAACATTTCTGTTACTTTCACAGAAATATCTGATGCTGATGCTCCAATGTGATGCTTCCGCAGCAGTCTTGTCCCAGCACACATTCGACTTGGCAAGCTCTTGGTTACCAAAAAGAAAAAACACTCTCCTAACGGACTGTGTTTGACATTTGTCATGACAGGAATACAGTGAGAGGAGAAAAGAAAAGAGGAGTGAGAGGTGGGAGGGGAAGAGGAAAATGGAGGAGTGGCAGAGGGTGATCGATGTGTGAAATTGTACGTGTGAAAAAAATAATTCGGCATCTGGGTTTGTTGCAATTTTCTTTTTTTCACGATACAGAGGACAGAGGGGGGTTTCCTGTTATTGTCACGTTGTGTATAGAGCTCAGGGTCGCGTACTAAATGATTCACAGAAAACGGAATCTTTTACATTGGCGTCAGCAATTCAGCCAGGCGCCCTTGTGGGGGAATTCTTTTTGTGTGTTTTTATTGAAGTCTGCACTGAGCGCGCCCAAAAGCTCTGACAGGGGGCCCCCGAGGGCGCTTGTCTTCACCTCCAAATCATAAGATGGAGAGACGAAGCTCCCTCTGTGCTCTCAATTATACCCCTCAACACCCCCTTCTTGCACACAGACTCACAACCCTGCCCTCCCTACCCAAAAAATAAAACAGAGGCAGAGAAGAAAAGCCTTCAGTAATACAGTCCCAGCGGAGGGCTCCACGATCGCTCTGCACTGCTGGAACAGCTGACAGGCTCATTGCGGCGGGTCCATTCCCTGCGGTCTGTCAGAGTTGGTGCTACAGCATGACGGTTAGTACTTCTCTGGGGATGTGCCTCCTTTGCTTGCCCCTACGTGCCCCTCACATGACAGGCCCCTCCTCTGACCCATGGAAGCACCGTGGCTTTGCCCCAATTACTGTTAGGGGTAGGTGGAACTCTGGGTTATGTGGCCCCTCGTGACTCTTTACCTCTCCCATTCTCCCTGGTGAATGGGAGACCCATCTGACGCTCCTGGCACATTCAGGGGAGGTTGGGGGACCGGCATAAGGGGTAGAAGGAGGTGTGGGTGTTGCAAAAGGGTTGGTGTAATTTGATCGGCGGGCACAGCTGCATAAACAGGGGTATCGAGGAATTTCTGTCTGCTTGATGGAATTGACTTTGCATGAATGGCCCCTCTTTTCCCCCAAAATGGGCCATTTTCCACATGTCTCAATGAATATGACAACCTCTCCAGCAATATGAGTGTAATACTGGAAGTGCAACAACAGCTAGGGGTAGCTTGAGTCTTTTCTCGAGCTGTGAAATTCTCCCTCTCTGGCTGTCTTTGCTAAAGACCTCATCCAAGTCCTGCTGCCTGACCTGTCAAAAGCAGCCCCATCTTCTCTAAAATGCCCAAACAAAATAAACCAACAACCGCTGGCAGGGTCAGAGGGCAGCTGCTCTGGGTGTCTGGACTCTGGCGGGCCCTCTGATTGGTGGAAAGGGCAGTGAGTAAAAGGGAATCTTTTCAAAGTGAAATCTCCAGCTGATGGCTTAGAGCTCCACACCCCACAGTTTGTTTCTCTTGCTGCTGTCAGGAGTTTTGCCTGAGCCATTTGGAAGGATTAGAAAAAGTGGGGGAAGAAAAAACTCAACTGGGCAGATCGTGTGTACTGTAGGGTCTGAGTGATGGCTCCAGGACCCCTCGGAGAGTGATAAACCTTTGACCTTGACAGCCCCCTGTGGTGACCCCTGACCTCTGGCTTTGTGCCACAGACTCAGTGAGACAGGTGCAGGCAGGAGAGTGACCACACCCCCACTGTCCAAGCAAAAGCTCCCTCATCTGACCTAGCTGTCCTGATGGTGTGGACTCTCAAACTATGTAAGGAGAAAATCTATCACCAACCAGAAGTACAACAGCTACAACATGTACAAGTAAATTAATATTTGCATGGGAAGCTTGCAAATATTGGATTGTGACAAAAATGCTGTATAGCAGAATACAGTCATACATTTATTTACTAAAGCAATACTGCAACATCTATAGCAATAGATTATTATATGAACCAGCTAGAATGAAACAGCTAAAAGGGAAATGTGAGAGACAGGAAGAAACTCATAGCACAGAGGCTCTAAATGGAAGCTGAGAAAGGCATTCAGTTTACAAATGAATTAAGTTCCATTTTAAAAAAGCACTTTGTGAAATGATACACAATGTTATGTAAGAAATTTATTATTAAAGTGAAGGTGTGTGTTGAGTGGAGGCACAATGACACGTCATGCGGCCTCGTTTTCTGCTCAGCAGCGGGCACTAGCTCCAAGGTCGCGCCAGTCCGCGCCAGTCTTTCTGCAGATCCATTTCCTCTCCCTAGGCACTTCCCTCATGTTGTTGGCCCAGTGATTCAGTGCCTTGCATTAAGAGCAATTCACCTGCCTCCGGCATCCCAGCGGCACCGGTCCCCTGGGGAAACCAGGTGGAGCATAAAAAAGTTCCACATATGGTAAAGTCAAGCTGCTCGGAGGCTGCCGGGTGTCTGCTGTGGGGATAGAGGCTCCTAAAAGGCCCAGCTGGTACTTGGAAAAGGGCTTCTGCATTACTACACCTCAGTGTCTGTTTGGGCTCCCCTTTGGAAAGTGTTGGCCGGCGCACATGACCAGCCATTTTAGATTTCTCCCTCTACCCTGCCTCATCCCTCGCTCCCTCCCGCCTTCCAACTGGTTCTGTATCCAATTGAACATTTGGTCCGCCACTGCTGGTTAATCAAATTCCTCCATCTGGCCCCCCTATCCCTGTGGAACACAAAAGGTGCAGCCTGAGCCTGGGTCCAAATGCATATTGGGAGGGAGGAGGGGGATGGAGACAGGGACTGCCTACCTAACTTACACAGCCCAGTCAACTAGATCAGGTAGAGAGCACGAGGCCAGGCCTGATCGTTTTGGGCAAACAGGAACAGCTTGGGACTAAGTATCAGAGCCCTGCTGTTCATATAGAGCTCAGGGACAGCAGTGGGTTCATATGACAGTAGGAGGGTTTTATGAGCTAATACCTCCACATACACTGTAGAATACAGAATAGAGTGGAGCCTAAGTACTACTGGCTACAACAGAAGGGAAGCACTGCCCTGACACTGATGTTATTTAGTCTCCGTGGCAGTAGAGGGCACTGCTCTTGGAAAACACTGCCCAGCAACAAAGAAAAAAGGAAGAAAAAGGGAATAAAGACATTTATGTTAAAACTGCAAGTTTGCTTGTTGTCTTCTAACACTGCTTCCTTGAGTTCAAAGTAGCAGTGTGTCAGTAAGTAAGCAGTGTCTAAGCCTGTACTCTGATCAAAAAGAGCTATCTTAAGATATCACACAAAGCCCACAGTGATCTTTTAATCCCCTAGGGAGGCTTTGTAGCCTTCACAAAATATCTCCTTAACTACATATTTATTAGAAGAGACCTTTCAAAAGGCAGTCCTGCCGCACGAAGTTAAACAGATTTTAAAGTGCAGTCACTTTCACAAAATGCTTCCCTCACAACTGTGACATATCCAGCCAATCACGTCTGCTCTTTGCTGTGATTCAGCCGGAGAACCTGAGGCGAGGTGAAGACGGGGACATAAACTGAGTCACAGATACGGAAACACATGGCATCTCAAGTGCTAGCTCTACCCGTCCATAATATCTATTGTATGATTTCTATTCATGTCCAACCATCCTTTCCCCTGCCAGGTGGCAAAACATGTGTCAATAATTAAACTGCTTTTACATAACAGGATACAGGAACACAATGCAATTTGCTCCCCATATTTCATTGGGCCTTTATGAAAGCACATGAGAGAGTGTAATTAATCAAACCACTGGAATATGTGAACGGCAATTTCCACTTAATGGCACTTACAGGGATTGGGTCCCTTAAGCACCACGTTCTGTCTACCAAACGAGCGGGATTCATTTTCATCTTCATAGTTCAGACAATAAATCCTGGTGTGGATGTTAAACAACACACATTTGACATTAGCAAATCTGAAAACAAAATCAGATTGGGTCCATGTGGCCTGGTTTCATGCTTTTGGACGCACCATAACTGTGATATGCTTAGCCCAAGTATGGAGGATGAATAAGGATGAATTGATAGTCATTTGTGTATGGTTGTCATGCTTAGGTTTTAAATTAATATTCTTTTTAATGATCTTGCTTTGACCTGAAACCTGAGTGTTTGTTCTGTATTCACTTAACCACAGGAGGCTAACCGCCTCCCAGCCAGGGACAGGAAGAGGATCATTCACTGCTTTTAGTGGCTTTCTGAGAGAAGATGGCCCTAGTCTAAATGGCACCCATGTCCCTAAAAGTGTTTCTCTCTCCCCCACCCCACTTTCTCTCTCCCTCTGCCTCTCCAAAGACTCCTCTAAGTGCAGCATCTTGTTTCAGTAATTCAGCCAGGGCAGAGACAGTGGAGAGAGGAAAGTAATCGATTTCTCTCTCATTTGGTTCCTCCTAGACTTGCTGTAAAGCCTCTTGGGGAGTTCTGGACTATTGGACAGGACAATGTTATGGGAAAGAGTGTCATTGTGTTTAAGGTCATCGTTACACCAAGGTTTCATTTTGAGTGTATTTTTATTGGTGTATGGAACAAAGTAGACAAACAAACAGCGCTGCCGCCATTTCCAGGATGGCAGACATCAAGATATGCCCTCCCTTTTCATAACGGCATTGCCATTCTGAATGATAGAAATATCATGCATTACAGCAATATGATCCACTGCAGAGATACACTCTGAAAACTGCTGCTATGTACCAAGCTTTTAGTAAGGTCCATAGGTAAACCTTGTGTCTATAAAAAGACACCATTACTAAATAATTTAGAGGAAATGCCTTTGCTGTATGATTACTATTTCGGGTTCATGCTTCATATCATCTTACCAAAGGAAGGAATAAAGAAAATGCAGAGTGAAAGAGAAACAGCCAAACGACATGGTAGATTGGGGGTGGAATAATATTGTACTTTAATACTGTGAGTTTCTGAGTTTCATGGCAAAATTAGACATCCACCATTTTAAATAAATTCCACCTATTTTTCTCCCATATTGAATATTGGCATTAAGGCACATCATGCATTACTATTGAGTTTGTTTGTATAACTGTAACACGTCTGCTTTTGAAATAACTTATCTTTTAAGGGAAAAATGTATGCTATGTTTTTATGTTCAAGTATTTCCTGATGAAGTTCATTTAGCAAATTCCAAAAAGCATTTATTGTATTTTAGAATAAAACTATTATGTGTACATGTGTATGGGAAAAATCTGCATTAGAGGTATGGTGAGTTATTCTGTTGTCTCTCACCATGTGGCACTGTGTATCAACAGTAAAAAAATTCTAGCTGAAAACAGCAAGAAAAATATAGCCTGTCTGTCCCCTGAAGACTTAGCATTATTGGGCAGTGCCAGTGAAGTCCTCCCTCAGCTTTTCAGCGCCCCAACCTGGCCTCATCAACAGGTTTGTGGTTGGTTTAGCCCCTGTCTCCAGTTTGCATCTCCTCTGCATTTGGGCCCTTTATGGTTTCTAATCATTCATTCTGTGTTTCAAATCCACGCCAGCCTGCTAAATTCTTAAAACAGTCAGTAACTCTCAGGTTGAGCTCCCATTCATTTACATCTGATTGAGATATTCTTGCACAAACCAATTAAAATTCAATACATACTACCTGCAGATCTTGGCATACATTATTTTCAAAATAGAGACCAATCTCGTGTGTCATTAAGACTGTGGCAGCTGCAATACAAACAAGACAAATCTATCTATTGTTTATTACCTCCTCAGGCTTTTTACCCAGAGGGCAGAATAAGAGAGGGAGGGGCAGAGGTCAGCGTAATTACCATTCACTCCCTCCTTGGAGTCAGACAGTGCTAAGACATGCATTGGCAAATTCCATGGCAGCATCGTATATCACATTACCATAAAGCCCCATAGAGCTAACCTTTGTTCAATTCCATTTGATTCTAAGAGAGGAAAACAGTCTCACTGACAGCCTCATCCACCCTCAGTGTTTCATGAGTTCAGTTGTTTGTCTTTCAGTCTTGTGACTGCTCTTGCTAAAGATGTGCTATTCCAAAAATAAAGCGTCAGGGGACGTGGGGGATCATTGAATCATCCTGGGTAGAATATCACATCATCTGGAGAGCTTCGAGGTTCAGTCTCAAACTATGCCTGAGAAAAAAGACAGTTTGTCTTCAAAATAATACACAGCGTTTTGCTCCAAGCCACACTATATACACAATCTAATTCAATAATTATACATTTCTATGGTTGCTCACATTCTGATTAACAATTACATTGATTTATATTTTTTCTGTGACACTTAATAGTATGCCCCTGGTATCATAAAATTCACCTGGAAGAACTCTCCATTTTGGTTTCTGTTGACAAACAACAAAGCGCTAGCATTTGCAGCATCAGTACACTCTAATATGCCTGTTGACTGAAAATGAGCGCACCAGTGCTGACAGAATGTGAAATACTGTTACCGAGCAGCAGAGGAGGCTTAGTGGCGATTCAGTCATGCTTAAAACCAATGGCTTTAGCTCTCTGTGGCAATCTTTAGGTGACGCGGAAGGACAAATGTTCCTACAGAGGATGAAAGAAATGTAAAGATGAGAAGGTGCAAGTAATAAGCAGACACAGAGAGACAAACACATAGAAGAGAGAAATGTAGACAACATATACCAAAGAAATAAAACCACAGGAGTGGGCAAAGAGAGCAAAAGAGAGGGAAAGTGGAACGACAGAAAATAAAAGAAAGAAAGAAAGAAAGAAAGAAAGAAAAAGAGATCTGTGAATTTCCCCCTCCTCCCCTGAGACCTCCCTTGATGCCAAGCATTCATCATCCAGCCTCTAATATCAGTTATTCTGTGGCTCCTCTGCTTACAGCAGAATTAATTTCTGCTTTAATTACTCTCATCGGCGGAATGCTGATGAAGGAGAGGGACGAGGCATTCTGGGACTCGGGCCTCATTCCACCGCTTTAATTTGAATGAATTCCACCCGGAGACGCTGGCAAACAACTGGCAGCCGAGCCCCGGGAGCCACTCTGGGACTGCGCAGAAGAGCTGCAGCCATGGCCCCCACCAACCTAGCTACCTTGTGTGTGTGTGCTTGTGTGTGTTTCCTTACTTGTGCGTATTATGTGGAGCACGTTGATTGTGTGCAAGGCTGAGCGCTGAAGTGAAAAGGTAGGGAAAAAGAACACACAAGATGGGGAAAAGAGGAAAAAAAGGATTGATGGATTGAGTGATGAGTGTGTGTACAGTATGTGAGCATGTTTACAGTGTTTGTGTGTGAGCGTGCATGTGCCTTAGTGCTCCGTGTGTGCATGTTTGCATTCACATAAACGTACTCTGGGATATGGGGTGAGAAAGAAGAACGTCTACAGAAACAAACTGTAAACGATTTCATACAGAGGCAGACAGTGAGAACAGATCCATATGGACATGAAACATATGAAATATGAACAACATCACTGACTGCAGCCCACTGTGTAACACAAGTGTTAGTTTGAGAGCAAAAATCATTAATAGTTAATTTTATTATGCCAGATATGGCACACCATACTCCCCAACAAACCCCCAGTCCATGTATCATACAAGAACAAGCAGTATAAAAAGGAAAAAATGGGAGATTACTGCATGAATAGGAAAAGGCTGTATGTGTGAGATGCACCCGGTCCATGTTTGCATAATGAAAACAACTGCAGAAACAGTATAATATCACAGCAACCACAGCAGAGGAGCAGAGAGAGGGGCCATAATTGACTTTTCTCCAAGCCAGCTTGGTAGTTACAGAATGTAGCATATTGGATAAGGATTGTGATTGATTATGTGGGTCTGCCATACCGATTCGTTTGATTAAATGTAACCATGGGTTTCTTTTCCAAGCCCTAATGAAGCAGCAATTTGAAACTGAGAGACTGGAGGAGGCTGAGCCAGGCTGCCTTGAGCCCCACACCGTCAATCTGTGTGTTTATGAGGCTTCAAAACAGGAGTCATCACATCCTACCACTTTTATAATACAACAAGGGTGAAAATTGTGAAGAAGTCTTTTTGATTAAATCAATTAAAAAAACTAAACTACAAAACTCTGTAATGCAAAAAAAGCATAATAGCCTGAAAGATTGAAATAAAATGAATAATTATGTCGCATGAATTTCTGCAGGGGAAACATACATTTCCCTTCACAGCAGAGTAACATAACTATAATTAATATGTATGCTGATATTGTATATGAGGAAGGTGCTTGCAATCTGGGTTGAGTTTTAAAAATCACTTGAATTCATTCAGCAGCGCTTTTTAACTTCTTTCCACATAACACAATTCATCTCCTCCAATTTTGTGTTCTGAGCCATCCCTCCTCCAGTTCAGCAGAGGGCAGGGGCGTAGGTAGGTGTGACCTCCACTGACCCTGAAACCTCTGGACAGGTGGGCGGTGGCCTACGTGCACTGTCCATTTTGGCAGCAGCTCTCTTCCCCTCCCCGACAGGGAGCTCAGGCCATGATGAGCAGCTGGGTCGCAAACACTAAGCACATTAATATCTTCTTAATGATAATAATCATTATGGCATAAGCACCTTCCCCAAAGTGGGAAGGCTCGTGGAATGTGCCAGAGTAGCATCGTCGTTAAGGTAAAAAAAAACTGAGATGAAATGACTCTTTTAATGGGCAGCAACTTACAGCCACCAGGATAATGCAGACACTAATGTAATAATGTGATAATGAGATACACCAAAGACATTAGGGAGACCAAAAACTCAATGAAACCAGTGTGAATGAATAAATAAAATTTGTACTTGAAACTGGGGTTGACACAATTACCACAGCAGATATACATTACATGATACTGCATGCTAATATAGACTTGACTGCATTACAGATATGTTTTAATTAGTACAAACTATCTCTAAGAGTTCCTCATGCTTTAAGGTCTTTCTGGTATTAGTGGAGTACTTCACCACCTTGTCTCCCCGTGCCTTTGAATCCATGAAGTGCTAGTTGCTCACAGCATTTCCCATATACTCGCCTCATTTAATATAACTGTCAGTATTCACCTATCATAGGCCATTATCTGTCTCATCCGCGTTCATTATTGAAGCTAATGATCTGTTGTCCTCTCTGCTCCCCATTGAAGGAGGACTACATTAAAAGTCTCTTACTAACTTAATTAGTAATTATAAATGTTAAAGATTAATCAGAGAGTGAGTGGCTTAAGGTTTACGTCTCTAGGCATTGGTGGGACAAATGGAGAGACAAAGAGGCCATGTCGCTTCAGCGTTCACACTCCACTGTCATGCTGGAAATGGAACGAGGCATATGAAAAGAGTGGAAGTGTGACCATTTTACCTCTAATGAATGTCACGTGTGTTTTATCACTGTCTGCACATGAAAAGACGCACAAAAACACAGCAAAATATTGTTTCAAAATCAAAAATATCTTGGAGGACGCGTACAGTGAGAGCTTATGTGCTTGAAACTGTCTTTAAGCTACATGTCTTCCAGCCAAATATAGAATGTTGCTTCCTTTCTATAATCTACAAGCACTACTGTAGTGGATATAATGCTGTTACAGGAAGTAGCATTTAATATGGTAACCTATGATGCATGCAGTACTCACATTATCTCTTTCTAACAAGATGGAAATAGATCCCCGTAATTAAATCCTGGGTGTACACTAATTCCTTACTAAATCTGCACCTCTCTGACAATTCCACAGCAGCACCATGCACTCCAGTAAACATATAAGCACTGATATCAATATTAAACCTTAATAACTAATAAAGCTTTCATCCAGGGAGTTCCTGTGTGATTTCCATTAATGTGGGGGGAATCGCCCAGGACCATCTCCCTGTTTTCCGGAGCATGTTGACGAGCAAGCCGGGGGGTCGGTTCTCTCGGTGCAGGAGAAAAACAAGGAGGAACTTAAGCTGTGCTGAGTTGTGGGACGGTAGAGATGCAAATTGCATTTCTGCCTGAACTCCAACCATATGACTATGAATAACTGCTACGCTTTTATTTGCCCAGTATTTATTTGTTAAAATTTTCAGTTAGACAAGATGCACCAGGCTCAAAGTGAACCAAAGAAAGAGTAAATAACAACTGGCTATTGTAAAGACAAGCAAAGATATTACAGTAAACAACGATGGGTATCCATTTCGTAGCTCTGCCCTCTCTCTTTTAGAGGAGAAATGGCGGTGCTTTGACTGTTGAGAAGGGAGTCCTATCACACAAGACACACAGAGTGGGGTGATGGTGGGGGGCTGGCCAGTGGCCCGCAGCACCTGAAACCTATTAGAGAGCTTTGGAACATTCCACAGGGTTCTTCCACTTTGGCCAGAGGGCATCGTAAAGGTCCTCACAGAGAGGGTCGGTGTGACTCAGACGCCGACAAACAGCCAGCAAGGTGAAACACTAAAAGTAGTCTTGTGACATCTGAGTATACATAAAGAGTATATATAATGATGGTTTTGTTTGTATTGTCGTTAGGAAGAAAACATGTCGCTTCCACCAGATCCCTAACTTGCCTGAGGTCCCTGCTGAAATGTAAAATTTAGTCTAAAGGCAACGATAAATTTTCTGCACCTAGTTTGTCTTCATAAAGGAATACTATGATTAAAACATTTATCGTTGGCAAGCCAAGCAAAACTTTTATCAACTTTTTATCAAATGGTTTGCCATCTGGACTTAAAACAGTAGGGGCCCAATAGTGCGCTCACACTAAAAACAAACATGCATAAACACACACAACCTGCTGCCAAATTTCTTGGAGATAGCCTTATCTTCTCCGCAATGTGTGTGTGTATATATGTGTTTTAGTGGTACCAAGGCCCATTTCTTTGGCTGGATCTGTGTCCATGCCTCAGTGTTATGCTCACTGGGTTTAGCTCTATGGGTGTCTGTGGCCTCTCCTCTGGCCGCCCGTGTCCATTTGCTCTGCGGGTATGGCAGGCCTGAGCTGACAGATGGCCGCCCCTCTCCATTCCGCTCCAGAGTAACACAGTAACTGGTTTTTCCTCCGCCGTTGACCTTGCCACAGCCAGCCAGCAATCCAGGCTGGCACTCGGCCTGTCGAACAGGAGGGTAATGAAGTCCAGCGCTGCTCACATGATTATTAAGGCTTTGACGCTGGGGGGCCTTTCAGAACCCTATCCCCCTCCCCTCTCCTCCCCTGTCTGCCATTCACACAGCCAAAGTTCGATGAGGATAGTAATTCGTTACATGGTACTTTGGAAAACCACCATTAGGCTCCATAAAGAGAGCTAAAACTTTTTGGGGCACTCTTTTGGAGTCTGTTTGTATTCTTAAACAAACTCTCTACTCTCTACATCTATGAAGCGTACTTAACAACAATTTTGAGATCAGCATTGAAACTCTTTCCTATTCAGTAGCGTATGATAGCTACTAGTGTCCCAGCGTGCATGTCATTCCATAAACACACCAAGTAAGAGCCACTACACAAACTTAGATCAGATCTGTCACACTACTATTGGTGCTGACAACCTCTAAAAGCAATGCAGCTCAGCAGTAGTGCACCACTTCACTCTCACTGTAATTCTCCCTTACCACAAGCATCTCTAGGCACGCTTGGAACCCTGATCCCATCAGGGCCAGGCTGGGATTTGAGAGGTGTAGGTTGCAGCTCTGACCTTTACTACGGCAGGACTGTCTGTTTGCACTTCTCCCATAAACCCCCCTCCAGTCAGACTGCTAAGCAACCCCATCAGACTAGGGGTGCGCATGCACCTACGGCCTTGGTGACATCTCAGAGACCATGGAGAGGCGGAGTATTGCAGAGGTTAATTCTGATCATCCAGTATTTATGGGCTTCGCTTCAGAACAAGGGTTGGCATTAACACTCTAAAGGAGACATCCCTCTTGTATATCAATAAAACATAGCCAGAAGCACAGGAAGAGCCTACCTTTATTCAGGTCGCCCAAGTCCCCAACTAGACTTGCATAGAAGGAGCCTAAAAGTACACCAGTGAATCCTTCATTAGATGATGTCTTTCAATTCAAAGAAAAACTGTAAGACTTCTGTATTATTTTATTTAGTTTGTAATTTATGCTTCAGAGGGATTAAATCAACAAATGAGCACAGTTCAACCAATCACTGAAAGGAATTTGCCCCAAATCACCATGGTGACATCAACCTGCCAATTGCAATGCAGTAAGGGGCAGCAAGTGTTCGCGCCGAGTTTGTACAAACAGGCTGTATGAACTGAGAGCATCAGATATTTTCTCACATGTTGGCCTAGTCTGTGAAGTGTGGGGAAATGTCAGGAAAATCAATAGATAAGGACCACATCAGACTGAGCTTGTCTGGCCTAGCAACAGAGCATCCCCATGGTGATGTCAATTACCTCTGCTTTACAACAAAAACACCAGGAAGAGCAAAACAGTCTCTGCAATGCTGTAAAACTTTTAATGCAGTCTCCTGGTTACATTGAGGAATTTGTAAGAAAGTTCTTTTTTTGTTTTCCATCCAGACAGGTAGGTAACACACTGAATGTGAGAATGTTATTGATAGTTTTTTTTTTTTGCAGCTCACTCTGTTTTCTATTCTCCTCATGGACGCCACATTAGTCAGGGAGAGGTATAATGTAACGAGCAGTAAGGTGCGCATAATTGCATATTAGCAGCAACACACTTGGCTGCACGGGAGGTGACTGCGCTAACGAACAGAGAGGCGTTATTAATCACCAATTAATAAAAGCAGGCAGATATCACACTCAGTATAGGGCATGCATGGTTTCCTTTGTTTCCACTGGTTGGTCCAAGCCTGTTCTCTTATTTATTTCATAAGATTGATCCTGTTCCTGTGCTGTGTTGTCTATTGAGTTCTGACTCTGATCCAGCCCCCTAGGAGTCAAATGAGGAGTGTTTGGCCATGTTTGTTAACAGATTACATGTGTATGTGCTCTATGATTGAGTCCCAGAAACTGAGGGAGCACCATCAGACATACCTAATCAAAGAGAATAATAGAAAAAACAAAGAATGAAAAACCCATATTCTTTTTATGAAGAAATAAAAAAACACTTAATGCAGTAGTAAATGTGTTGCCACCAGGGCAGAGACAGTGATGGAGACCATGTAATCAGCATACACTGGCCAAGTTGCTCTTGGGGCAGAAGACAAGAGGATACGTGTCAAGGATAATTTGTGGCCCTTAGCAAGAAACAAAACAAGGCTTTCAGCTTCAAATACTGTTACAGTGTGCCTCCTGTCTGTTCCCCCACTAACAGCCAATGCAGTATGTTTTGCCAGGTTGGAGCACAGTTAAATGTGAGAGCTAGATACTGAGACAGAGGAAAATGGAGGGATAGTGGACAGAGAGAGGGGGAAAGGAGAAAGAGAGAACAGAGAGGAGGAGGAGAAACTAGAGGAGAGCTAAAGGCCTCTCACTCGCTCTCCTCTCCAGCTCTGTAACGGCCCACAGTGCCTGCTTCACACAGAGCGGCCAGCTGTACAGCAAATGTGCCTTTCCCTCTCCGCCCCCGAACCTTTCCACCCCTCCAGTGCCCCCCTCTGCCTGGGCCGACCAGGCCACCGGCTCCTCTCTGTGAGAGAAGGCTCCTCCCTGACTTGGCTTCAAGTTCAGTGCTGTCACCAACCCAAAAAATCCGTAGAGGTGACCCCAAAAACACTTTTCTGGAATGTGGTTTGGTTTGTTTGTTTACAATTGTCCTTCTGAGCACTGCCACCTTGGCAGTAGCTGCTTGGAATGGACAGGAGTGAGACGAGAATTGGATTGAAAGCCGATATAACAGCAAAGCAAAAACCCTTTTCACCTTTAAAACCCTTTAAGACAGAGCCCGTGCTTCAAAACATGTCAGGGCTCTGAAAATCCACACAGGGACATTTGAAACAGTGCGATAAATGGGCCAAATGTGCCCCCCATGAGGCTCCAAATGTCATAGTTTACAGTGGGGTCAAAGTGAAGCAATGGGGTGGCATGATGGCATGCTGATAAA
Organism: Maccullochella peelii; assembly: GCA_002120245.1. Taxonomy (NCBI): domain Eukaryota; kingdom Metazoa; phylum Chordata; class Actinopteri; order Centrarchiformes; family Percichthyidae; genus Maccullochella; species Maccullochella peelii. The sequence continues at coordinate 186,903 of LKNJ01000108.1, read as the reverse complement.
ACCAAACAGGCTTTTGTGTCAATGAAAGACCTTCAAAGGTTCTCTTAAAAAAATGACGACGACTTTGTGAAAGCACTGTGATTTTAAATATATTTCCCAATGCAATTATTACACATCAACATGGCAAATTGAACTGATGGACAGATTTGTTTTCTGATCTCAAAGAAAAATAGAAATAAAAGGTTTGATAGTGACTGCAGCAGCTGAAAGCTGTATAAATCTGTGTGTCTCTGGAGAAAAATCGGACACCCTCAATTCTGTAAGTGAGCCATGCCAAAAAAACTCTAAACTAAAGAGTGGCCAGCTGTCTTCTGGCCTGCTATTAAATTGCTCCTTGGATGGTGGCGATATCATTTTTTTCTCCATAGGAGTATCACACCAGGTCCCCAAACAGAGCGACCAGCTGTACAGCAAATGTGTACTGATCCATCTGGGCCCTAGCAGGCTGCGGCCTCCATCTTAAGACACGTGGGGCCGTTCACAGGCTTGGCTGGGGCTGGTCTGCAACACACCCTTCTGCACCCATGGCCACCTCCTTCCCTTTCATTTACCTCTATTATCGTAGCAAATGTTGAGTAGCTGGGCACCAGAGCTGTGCTTTATGTTTGAACCAGGACCGTTATCATCTGAGTGTAATATCAATGCATCAAAATGTGCTGGCATTTGTACAGAAGAAGCAGCCACGAGCACTCTGAACGAATAGGAGGAGGAGAGGGTGGAGGCTGAGTGCTCTTGGTTTAGGAAGACTATTGTATTACAAAGGCAGCTTCAATATGGACTTGTCTGGGTGAGACAGGCTCAGGTTTTGTTGTTCCATACACTTAGCACTATGGTTATGTCACGGCACATCACTATATATAGAGTTATCAGTGTGAACTGACACCATGGAGCGGGGCATGGATGAAAACAACACCCCTATGAATCCAGCGTCTGCTCCATTACCTACGCTAATAACGCTGACAGCTGAGCGGAGATGACCCCAGCCCCCTGTTTCCCCTCTCCTGTGCAGATGGCCATTAAAAGGAGAAAGTGTCCCTTTTTTCAGTAGAGAAGGTATTTAGAGCTTTTCCAAATTAGTATTTTTTTCCTGTGTTTTTGGCCCTTTGCAGTGATTACAGGCTGGATTGAATTTAACCCCATTCTACATTAAAAGGGACCAGTTCTTTAGAAGCTATATAAAACCATAAGATCAGGTTAGGTTAACCAACCTGATGCATATGTTTTTCTTTATACCTCTTCAGTTAAACGCATTTTCACATTTTATTTTTCTTTATTCGATTCAATTTCCTCTTTTGTTTGTTTGTTTTACAAAACGGAGTCACTTCTATACAACTTCATCTTCCTACCAAATTTTCATTACGATGAGTTTTGTTTTCTCCATATTTTAGAGATCACAAAACAAATGCATCTAACAGAACCCTTTTGAGGAGTCTGATGAAACCCGTGACCATGCTGAATACAAAGTAATGGCATATCAGAGAAGTAAGACATCAGACAATAACCCAATCACCTATCCTCCTGTTATCTTAAGCTGTCTGAATTCACTATTATGGGGGAACTGTGTGCTTGTGCGGCTGACAGACATAAAATAACCAGTAGGGGGGTTTGTTTTCTACCCTCCCAGTGTGCTCCGTGCCTGCCTTTGCGAGAGAAAGGACTAATGCTGGCATGGTACTGTATTAGGCACCCCCAGTAGACTAGTGGGTGAGCAGATCGCAAAGATGAATACAAAATACACACCTACACACTCTCAGCTCGTCTCTCTCCTTTGCAAATACACCGAAGCATCAAAATCACAAATCACATGCTTCTGATTGTTTATGCACAAACAGTGGGTCCCTGATAGAATTGCCTACCAGTCCTGATAGAATTGCCCACCGTGTTTAAATTCACCTGCGCCTAGAAGCGTGTCCCAAACAGAGAGGCGGTTTGGTTCCAGATCAATGAGTCTCTCTCCCACTGAAGACAACAGATAATGCAGTGTAATGAAAGAGCCGCCAAACGAGCTGAATAAATGAATGAATAAAGGAACGTGAGACCGGAATTCAGACGCCTACTTACTGCAGGCAAGAAAACCTGTTTTCCAATTGTCTGTTCTCTACAAATTATTCTGCCTGCATACAAATGACAACCAAAAGTAAAGACATTTTGTGGAGGTTAGTCTTACACCAGCACTCTTTGTTTAGGAATCTTGTAAAAGAAAATGAGAAATTTGGAATAATTTTGTGATACACAATGTAATAAAAATCAAATATCCATTTTTTCAGTTGATTTGACGTCATTAAATGCAGAGAGCATGAAAGTATTTTATCAAATGTTGTATTCAGATCTCAGTCATCTGAACAGACTACTTAAGTGAAGAGGCACAATAAACAAACAAACAAAATAATGTACAGTAGCAATGTGGAGATTTTTCAAAAACTGTGGAATAATATTTGGAATTTTAAACAGTTTGAATAAAATCTGTTTTGGTATTTAAATATTTCAATAATCTGTATGTTTCCACTACTTCAAACTACCTTCATACAGAGTGGTTTGAAGTGGAGAGATTCTGCTCCACAAGCATGCACACGTACTATATTATACCATTCACATGCATGGGGAAATGAAGATGATGGGTTTATAAATGCACAACACTGGGGATGCAGTTGATGGTCAAAATATTAAAATAATTCCACCTATTTGGTGATGTGATCCAGATACTTGTGAGCCTGAATGAGACAGGGTCAAATATTTTATTACATATATCACATCAGTCCTTAGTATGTGATTCACCTTTTAAGAAAAGTATGAAAATACTATGTCTGAAATGTATTTATTCATTGATTTATTATCAGTTACTTAGTTGTGAAATTCGGTGAATTTTCCTTAATGATTTGTATATTGTATCGATGACGGTCACACAAAATCATTCCCTCTAACATTGAAATCACACACCTAAAAGCCACATCGATTAAATTTATACTACATGTAGAAAAACAAATTTACATAGATATTACACAAGCACTGTTTTTTATGACTTTGTTCCAGGAGTGCAACAGAGACCATAATGAATGAAACAAAAGGAGTTGTCGCCTACCCAGCATGTGGTTGGCCACATGAACTTGGATGTCCCATTCACTGTAGAACACCATCTGACATTTGATGCACTGGTATGTCTTCTTCTGTAAATAACACCAAGAGGAAGGGGATTATTATAGTCAACTCTGAATAAAAAATAATATTATAAACTAGAAATCACTTTGGTTTTACCAGTTTAACATAACAATACAAAACAATTTGTGAACCTCAGCATGTTTTCATGAACTATTCAACCTCATTCAGTACAACACTAATTAACAATACCTCTTCAGTTTGTGAGGGACTGGCTCTGGGCATGGGAGACACCTGGGGGGTCTTGAGCTGCCCATTGTTGCTGTCCCCAGCCTGTTCCCGATGAACTGTCTGGACATGGTTTTGCAACTCTGCTTCAGACTCAAACTTCACATTACAGCTGGAGCATCGTGTCTTGGCAGCAGATGATGAGGTTGTGGAAGAGGATGAAGAGGATGAAGAGACAGCTTTGCTTTTCCCATCTCCAGGGCTGAGACTCTCCCTCTGGACCCATGCGACTGTAGTTGTTGCTGGAGTGGTGGCTCCACCCTGCTGCTGTTGCCTTCCTCCATTCACTGTTGGGCTGGAGCTCTTGGAGCCAGCCGCTGTCACGCAGGATGCACAGAGTCCGTAAGGCAGTCCATTGATGTCCAACTTCACCAGGTCTTGTTTGGACCGGAAATCTTTCAGGCAAGAGGCGCACTTGAAAGGTTTTTGGACATGGTGTTGCTGCAGGTTCTGAGAGATGGCATTGCTGCGTCCCATGGGTTGGTTGGCGGACATAGAGCCTGTCTTTTGCATGTGGAAGGTACCATGGATCTTGAGCTCCAATGTGGAGGTGACTGTCTGCATGCACACCACACAGCGGAAACCTGTCAGGGAGTTCCTCAGGTCAGGGTGCATCTGGCAATGCTCCAGGAAGTCCTCTTCACTATGCAGTGGCATCTTACAAATGCGGCAGCTGCCTGTGTCCAGACTCTTGCTATGGGTGACCTTGTGCTCAGTCAGTGTGAGCAAGGAAGGGAAGCGCTCCCCACAGATGGGACACATATAGTGTTTGACAGGCCCAAGGTGGGTCTGCATATGTTCCCTCAGCCCAGCCTCAGAGAAGAAGGTGCGGGAGCAGACATTGCACTTGTGGTTGCCCTTGATCATCTCAGCTTTCCTTTTTACCATGGCACTCTCACCGGGGCGTATATTGTGGTCCCGCAACTGGTGGTTAGTGAGGAGTGACTCCATTGTGTAAGATGCCCCACAGATGTCACACCCATACATGGGCTCTGCAGTGTCCACCTCTTCCTCACTTCCATCATGGCTGTTCTGGGACTCAACCACAGATCCTCCTACTGCCCCTGGACCATGGCTGTTAGTTAGGAGACCATGTAGCTCAGCATCTTCTTTAGGGTGGCCATCCCCACCACTTACAGTAGAGCCATTAGCACCACAGTTCTGTGCCTTTCCATCAAACACACAGTGTTTCTCCCTCAAATGCTTCTCCAAAAGGACGATGGCATGGAAGGCCTTACTGCAGAAGCGACAATTATATTTCTTGCTGTGGGTGGTGATGTGGCACTGCAGCTCCACCTCTGTGCCAAAGGACTCCCCACAAAAAATGCAGCGGTGGGCACGGCCTTGGTTTTCCAGATGGCTGTGTTTGACATGTAGCTGTAGGTCAGTCTCATGCCTGAAGTCCCAATTGCAGGAGGTACAGCGATACACCTTTTTCTCGTTGCTGTGCTTTACAGCCAGGTGGAGCTGGGTAGACACCTTTGAGTCAAAAACCTCCTGACACAGAGTGCAACGAAAGAACACAAAGGTATGCATGTCGAGTAGGTGCTTCTGCAGGTCATCCACTGAAGTGAACTGCTTGTCACAGCTCTCACAGATGTAATAAGTGGAGGTAATGGTGAAGTGAATTGTCACATGCTTCAGCAGGGACTCTTGGTTGGGGAACTCTTTGTTGCACTGTGGACAGGTGAGTTGAGGCTGCAGGCCATCCAGATGAGTCTTTAGGTGAGTCTGGAAAAGATCTAAGCTGGTATACTTGGCTCCACACTGGTTACATATGAACTCACTGGTAGTGCGTGAGGCTGAGCTGCCTTGTTTCAGCATGGTAGTCTGTTCCACAGATATTGGAGAAGAGGGGCTGAGAGTGCGCAGGGATTTCTTTCCATTGTTGATGTAGTTCAGTGCTAGTGGAATGTTCTTATGATTCTCCTTGATGTGCTTGTTGAGCTTCAGAACACTGTTGAATATGGGGGAATTGGTGCAGTACGAACAGGAGTACACCTCTACTATAGACTCCTTGGGAGTTACAGCTAGGGGGGAATCAAAGCGCAGGCTTCCCCCATCACAGTGAGTCTGACGAACATGCTCCTCCAAGGTAGCCTCTGTCAAAAACCCCATGAAGCATTGAGGGCAAAAGAAGGCATTGCTCTCCTTGGCCACAGGACTGGGAAAGCCATGGGAGCAGCGGATGTGCTCCTGGAGGGCGTTGAGGTCACTCAATACCTCAGGGCAGAAGTTACACTGAAGGAGGGCATCAGGCAAGCTAGCTAACAGGGCAGCATGGTCTTCTGCATTGTGGACCTGCTTAAGATGTTCATTTAGATTTAGTAAAGAGGGCAGAACCTCCAAACAAAACTGGCAAGTATGAGCCTGCTCTGGCTTGTCCAGATGCATGGTTCGCAGGTGGATTTGAAGCACAGCCAAACTGGAGAATACTTGCTTGTTGCAATAGATGCAGCTGTAGGAGACTTTAGGCTGTTTGGAGGAACGTCCTCCCATGTCTGATGTGTTCTGAGCAGCCCTCTTTCTCCTCCCCCTTGTCTTGGGCACAGGTGGCGCTGTCTCCACCATTGTGGAGCTGTCGACAGAGAGGTTGGAGTCAGGAGTGGTACTAGAGACGGAGGTGTAGCCCACAGTCAGCAAGGAAGGGCTGTTGCTATGGTTACTGGATTCAGGGAGCTGGTGGATGTCCATGTGAGCATAGAGGTCCTCAACAGACAGAAAGTGCTCAGAGCAGATAGCACAGGTGTGGCCCTTCCTGTCTCGGCTGTGGGCCTGGTCAATGTGGGTCAGCAGGGTGCCCTCATCACTGAAGGGCTCATGGCAGTAGATGCACTGCAGGGTGGCACCCAGGCCTCCATCCTCTGATGGAGAGCACTCCGGGTGGCACTCGGCAATGTGCCTCTGGAGGTCCTCTGGGACATCAAAGCCCTCCTCACAACGGCTGCATTTGCGAGTTTCTTTCAGTTTCCATTCATCAGCTCTAGAAAGGCTTGAGCTGCTGCCATCTTTGCCCCTTTCGTGTACTTGCATGTGGCCATGGAGAGAACTGGAGGAAAGGAAGCCTCTGCGGCACACAGGGCACTTGTGGGGTTTGTTAGAGGCGTGAGTTTTCATGTGGATTTTGAGGTGATCACTGCGGGAGAAGGCAGAGTCACACTCTCCACAGTGGTATTTCTTATCACCGGTATGTAGCTTCACGTGTCGATCTCGGCTGCGCTTGTGCTTAAACAGGCGGCTGCAAAAGGTACAGCTGAAAGGGAGTTTATCGCCGTGGCTCTGTTCGTGACGCTTAAGGAAGCTTAAACGGCTGAAGGACTTGTCACAGAACTGGCATGGGTATGGCAAGCCAGGGCCCCCTTCGTCCTCGCCAAAATCATAGTCCTCGCAGTGTCCCGGAGAGGTCTGATCCTTACTGGAGGGAGATGATGCTGGCCAAGAACACGATGGGTCATCCTCAAGATCAGCACCGTCTGGAGAGGAAGACAGAAAGAGGGAATAAGAGAGAAAAGTGGGTATCAAGGGCAAGTCAGAGGGAAAAAGATGGAGAGAGAAGGAGAGAGTGTGTAAGAGAGGTGTTTTGTAAGACTGTATTAGCAACTCATTTGTCTCACTCTTTTGAATAGAAAAGGTGGGCCACTGTGGTGTTATTTGTCATAATAATTATAAGGTTGTGGTGTATGAATTTAGAATTCTTCCAACTTAGACAATTTTTTCTTCAACGGAAACAATACCTCTCCTTAGGTGTTATCTAAAAAGTTACATTTAAATATTCAATTTAAAGTATAATTAGGGAAGAGAATAAGTGGAAATACTTTTACTACAATTAACCTTGTATGTGGCCATATAATGGCCTAGCCCACTGTGACTCAAAACACAATCTCTCTGACATTTAAAGCCAACACAAGACAATGGGTGTACTTTAGGATGTAAGCCCGGCATGAGGTAAATTAGAACATTTCTATTATTCCTGAACAACTACTAGAATATTTTTGAAAAACAAGAGCCCTTGAAATGACCTCAAGACAAAAAAAAATAAAAAATCAGGGAAAAGCAGTTCTCAAGAGTGAAAGACAAGATTAAATGTGCAATTTAGACCACAGCTATGCATAGCTTTTAGGAACCCGCCACTGCAAAGTAGGTGATTTTCATGAAACATGGGCCTCTCGGAACATCAGTCAATAGATATCAGATTATAAAATATGCATTTTTATCATATTTGTCTGTGTGGTCTGCACTAAGCCGTAAGGCAACTGATACTGAATAAATGAATGTGCCATGTGCTGATGCGGTGGGGGGGGGGGGGGGGCAGGGAAACGGATAGGGGAAGAGAACTGAGTGGCTAACTATCCCACTCAAGGACAAGCAGGTGCAGAGAATGACCAGGGAACACCAGTCAACTGACAACGCCGGCCCCAATCAGTTTACAATAGCTTTAATGTGTTCCTATTCAAATCGCTTCTTTGCTGACATTCCATTCCACTGGTTCACTGTACACTGATATGAATGGAAAACACAGAACACCATTTTCCACAAGTTCAAAAGGTTACAGACCACTTCTTCCCGCTGCCGAATTCTAAGTGCTGTGAACTTCCTTACCTAAATAAAACAACGTAATCCCAACCCCTTCAGAAAAAAAACTGTGCCAAAAGGCCAAAACTTGGAATGGGAAAAACAAGAGGAAACGGCAAAGATTTATGAGAGGGACGAAGGAAAAGCATAAGCTCTTTCCAGGATCCAACCTCTGTACTCCCCTTCAGCTGACAAATCTAAGTCTCTCTCTCTCGCTCTCTCTCTCTTTCTGTTGTTTTTGCTGGGAGATCTGCCCTTTGTCAGGATATCATGCCCTCTCTGAGCACTTACCCCCATCAGGGCCTATCTTCAGGAAACAGATGGGGTCGGAGGCCATTCCCTTGCCCCTCCAAACTGCTGAAAGCGGCACATTGAGAGCCCACCTCCACACCGTGGCCCTCCCGGAAACCTCCCACCCCTGGCAAGGCGCCCACTCTGCACACACATCTCACTCAAGGAGCAAACCTTGCTTTACTTGCTATATCTCTCATACATGTCTCAGTGTTTTCTCTCTCTCTCTGGTTTGAGCGAGGATGGGTGACTCAGTGCTATGCCCTCCTCCACAGAGGGGGCGGATCTGCCCTCTCTCATACTGCCTCGCAGGGTAGAGGAGAAAAAGACAGTGCAAGAAGAATGACCCCAGCCAATGCCTTACAGTCAAACATATTGGCTTCAAGACAATAGTATAAAACAAACAAATAAATGGGCCTGTATACAAGGCTAAATTAAATTCTACTGTCTTAAATGATGTCTTTGCCTTGAGACATTACTAAGCTGCCAGGACAACCTCACTCCATTGTTTTGGTTTGTTTACTTGATGTAAACTAAACTATATTATTTATTTAGTGCCTTTACTACAATAACACACATACATAAAGTCGTATCTGTGGGGGACATGTAGGAGTCACAAACATTGCTTGAGCTCAACTAACAGAATGAACATGTTTAGAGGGGCAAATAGCTATGCTATTAGGTTTGTGAAATATTACAGAAGCTGCTATATAATAAAATAATACCATAATATTAGTGTTACAGTGCGATATTGTAATTAATTTGCCTCTGAGTTGCACCTATTATTGTACTACTCAAGGTATCATCATACCAATCTGACTTAAATATGTTGTATGTGTGCTTGACCAAAACCCCAGAGTTTCTGCTTCTGTTAAACACACGGTCATTATGTCCTTTGTCTTACTGTGATGGCCATCAAAATGCCTGATTAAAAACAAAGAAAGATCACATCTATTTTAGGGCATTCAGAGTTGGAACTGTTCATTTCAGGTATAATTGTCCCCCATAGAGAGACTTACTGCAGTTTTACCCCCTCACACACACACTCTCTCAGTAATATACACACAAGAGAGAATGAGTGCACACACTGCACACTCACTCACAGTAACAAACATACACATGTGCAGACATACATGTACACATAAAATGCACACATACAAGTGCAATGGCCGAAACAAGTGTGTGAACAACTGTAGATGAAAGAGCAATCTTCCTCAGGAGACCTCAAGAGGAAAGAGAAAGAGAGACTTGTTTTTTTCCTTCTTCACCCAGACAAGAAATGCCCAGGCCTCAGCAGCAGCCTGAGTAAATAAAAGAGCGGGCCTTACTTCCCTGTCTCTCGGGCCGGGGGCCTGTGCACGCCAGCACTCTCTGTGCTGCTGCCAAAGGGGATGCTGGGGCCTGAAAAACTACACCCTGCAGCTGAAGGGCTGTCTTTGTTGGTCTGCCAAGGCCTTCCTGAGCATCCTCCAGCCAACAGCCTGTCACGTCCTGGGAGGAAGACCTCCATCTTAAGGCCTGTCTCTCTCTGGGAGTTCTGTCCCTACCCCTTCCCTCTTTCTCTTTTAAATGTCTCCTATATGGAACAAAACAACATCATTTAGAGTGCTCCTATAGGAAGAAAATAGGCATATTTACTAAAAAGATATAAATTCAGCCCCTAAGATACAGTACACGAAAACTTTTTTAAGAAGAAAAAAAGCTTTGCCTGTCAGGCTCAATATACGTAAGGCTAATAAAGGCATTTGAAACACCTCTGTACAAATTAGTGTTTCTTTTTTCTTGTACTGAAACCACTAAAAATCTCCCCTTCACATGCAGGTCTCAGTTTCCTCTAAGCCAGTCTGAACTACTCTTTGTGCACCACTTCCTCTATATTCATTTATAGCACCCTTTCCCAGAGTAAATACTCCTGTTCAAATAAGATCCTTAATGCTGGGAACAGGTAAGTTTGCCATTTCTGTACACAGCGGCATAGCTTTCAAACCCCCTGAAGAATGTTTTGATTTATGCAATTAATGTATCTGAGAATTAGCAAGATATATAAATATATTTTTAAGAGAGCAAGTCATTAATTTTCCTTATGACATTGTTTCCCTTTGGACTATAATGCATATGGTTGCAAATATTGTCTCTAAATTTTAAATGCTAAAAGATATGCATAATTTGAAAAGAATTATTACAATTGAATTCTTTGTAGACAGATACTACTCTATCATAGTGTGAGCGGAGTGCAAGGTCAGAGGGAAGGCAACATATGATCTTTGGATCGCTAATTCTTTACATTTATTAATGGTTCAGCAGTGGCACAATAAATAAAATTTTCATACAAAGTTATACATATTCAAATGTGAGAGTTTGGTTGGTAGAACAATTTTTTTGACAATAGAATTAGAGAAAACCTTAATGCCTTTAATTTATATGTGCAAAAGTGAAAGGCACAAACAAAAAAGGTATGTTTAATTCTCATGTTAAATGTATTGGGGCTAAAGGTGGGATGTTTGGTTTTACATTTGGTGACGTAAATACTGTAACAAATCCTCCAGAAATGGCTCAGTTAATTCAGGACCGAGAGGTCAGAGAACACAGAACTATTGGAAGACCTTTCACCATAAAATAACACATAACAAAAAATTGCAGAATTTTCATTGTAGTTAATTTAGTGTAAAACTGTGGATGCTTAAGATGTTCTGTGATGTTTTTGCTTCGGTTGGGTGAAAATAACGATGATTGATCCTGGACCTGGATTGGCTTTTTTGGTATTGTGAAGCACTTTGTAACTCGTATTTTGAAAAGTGCAATAAATACATAAATGAATAGTTTTATTCAAATAATTGTTTACCTAATCACTTTTCTTTTCTCAGAGAATTTGACATTTGTTAGCATTTGTGGTTGGTTTTGCCCAAAAGCTCACTCTTAAACATAGTGCTACTAATCAGGCATTTGTGATTCTATTGTTTTTTTCACGGTAATACACCCTGTGAAAACCTGAAACCTTTCAGGGACCACGGTTTGGGAATAACTCACTGCTGGCGTTCGGACCTTCATGTCTGAGGTCCTGGAAGCAGTTCAAGATGGCTTATCACTGCCTGACAGCAACAGAGTACATCTCTTCTATTCAGGAAGCCAAACTCTTATCCAGGTCCAGGACCTTATCTTATCAGAAAAGTGTTTTTGCTATCACTCATCTGCCACTTCTATAGTAAGCTAGACTTTGTTCAAAAGCCATTCTAGTGAAGCAAAGCATGGCCATGCTTTCAGCCGCCAAACCTTATCTTCCTGTGTGTTGTACCAGAGATCTGTACGTAGTGGTTGTCATAAGAGATGTGTTTGTGTGAGTGTATTTGTGGCACATTGGGGATTGGGGATTCAATGAATAAACAAAAAGCTGACAACTTGTCTGATGTAACACCATGACCCCACTTCATATTCAGAGAAGGGATTTTTTTTTACAGTTACTGGGAAAAGTAGTGAGCCCTCTCCCATGAGACAATGCATGTGTCATCTCAACGCTTTTCCTTTTCTGATGCCCAAATAGCAATGTGTGTCTGAACAACACACTATCATGTACAGCCCTGTTTGTGACACAACCACTTAAGATCTAATAGAGGAGGTGGTGAGAGAAATTTTTACATTAGCTAAAACTCCAATGTCCCTGACAGAGAGAGAGGGGTGGTCGATTTTTTGGGACTAATTCCAGTCAGATGAACAAATCACTCAGTTAATTCAGGCCCGAGCGCTCAGAGGACACAGAGCTATTGGAAGAGGCCCAGTGCTGGGCTTTACACACAGTAGTCCTGCTACATCCCTGTTTTAAGACATCAAATCCAGTCAAAATGAAACACTGATAATTCCCAGTAGCTGTCAACAAAAGTGCCAGGTGGCTAGATGTGGCTTTTTGCACCATGCAGCTGATTAACACACACAAATAAGCACAAATAGAGGTATTTAGAAGAGCTGCTATTTACCATTAGATTCTCATAGATAGATAGATAGACATAGTATTGTGGTGTGTGTGGGTTGTGTGTATACTCAGCCTGTCTCTCTCTTTTCCTCTTTTTTTTTCTTAGCAAATACAATATGTTTTTTACACATCTCTGAGAAATGTCAGGTCCCTGCCCCCCCTTGCTACAGATCAATCAAATCCACTATGCTACAAGATGAGAAGGAGGGGTTGTGTGAGACGACTGGAGCAGCAGCGAACAAGGATGCTATCTTTTACTGAACGAGGTAGAAAAACAGTAGATGAAATAAGGATTCACTTCCCGGGGTTTCATCAGTGCCGTAGCAGCGAGTTACTCTGGCCTAACATCATGTACACAACACATTTCCACACACACACTTGGAGGAGAAATGCACACACCCCCAAACTGCAGTCAGTGGGGATTTTTTTCACACAGGGCCTGACACAAAGAGCTGGAACATCAAGCTGTCCTGACTCTGTGGTCTGAATGTCCATTATTCTGGCCCTCATGGCTCTGTCTCTCAACCATGGGGAAGCGGCAAACTGTCAACTACTTTGTCCACATTACCCACGTCCCCCAGCTCAGACAGGAGCACTTGGTCACTGTCCCAGAAATCACAGTGCCCCAGTGGCGTCCCAGGAAAGTTAGACAAATGGAAGTCCAGAGGAGGAAAAGTAGGGCGGCCAGTCATCCTTTACTAGGCTTTTTCTTTCCATGATAGTAAGATACAAAGAAAAGTCAAATTCCATTACTTAACGCAGAGATGACGTCCCTGCTACACTGATATCTTTCCATCAACATGGACAAACTGAAATCTATACTAATGATGACAATCAATAATAATGTAATGTTAAAATAACACATCATACGAATGCCAGATATGGATGACCGGCCTTTAAAGATGCTGCTAATCACATATTGTACTGTTTTAGAAATACTATCAACATTTCATTTGAACAAGGGCTTAAAATAAAAATGCTCGGCCTGCTGTGTGTATTTTTCTGTGAGGGCAGGGCAAAGTCAGAGACAAGGTTAACAAGAAATTAAACTGTCAGGAGTGCTTCATTTTGCTGCTTTCAAAATTAAGACTTTTTTTCAAAATTGAAAAAAGAAATTAAGTAGAGAACAAGAAAAGGGAGACATTTAATTACACCATTTTTCATGAAAGGTGAATTTGGGGTTTATAATCGGTTACTATTCACAGTGCAGTGGGTGGGCTCGAGGGCTAATGTTGGTGTTCTATTGTTTCAGTTGAATTGTACTTGATTTGAAGTGTTTGAATTATTAAAAGTGAATCACACTTCACGTACACGTATGCATGGCATTACCACTGTGACACTGGATATAGTGTTTTTACATTATTGCATACATACTATCACTATGGCAAAACTACATTTTTGTAAAGTGGAATACTATAAATGGTAAATACACAGTATTTATTCATAGGTTTAAAACAGGCAGCCATACTAAGCTTTGGCAGTGATAAGACCTAAAGGTGCTGGATGTAGGTGGAGCAGTTTGTGTGTGGGAGAGCGGTGGTGGTTATGGTGTCATCTCCTGTAGCGGCTGGTGGTGTGGAGAGGAAGGACAGTTGACCACTTCAGGTAGACTACAGCACAAACAGGAAGGAGGCTGTTCCCCAGGTCTTGGCTGGACCAGCAGCCACAGTGAGCCTCCCAGGGGGAGAAAGGAGGATGACAATCTGTCCCCCAGCATGCCCCTTCACCGCCTGCCTCACTGCACTGGCTCTAAGGGAGTGCTGGGCCAGGCGGGACTGGGCTGGGCTGGGCTGGGCTTCAATAGTCAGGGGAGCCTCTGTGTGTGTGTATGTGTGTGTGTGCTGTTCCCTTAACACTGCGGCAGACCAGGCGCAGGACCCAGTGGACAGTCAGCTAGCCAGTCAGTCATTCAGCCACTGTGAGAGATGCTGCAGCATTGTGCTGTACTATGCTACGACTCTATTAATTTTTCCTCACTGCGCGAGAGTTTACTCGGATGCTCTTTTATTTTTCCCCACTCTTAGTTACTCACGGAAATTTGATTTATGTGATCAGCGTGGAGAAGAAAAAATTGTTGTGCGCACAGAAATATGCTGAGTTACTGTATGGTTGCTTCATTAAAATAGGGTTTGCTCTGCAAGTTTCAAGAGGCGCTATCCATTACTTAAAACCAAGCATAGCACACACTGAATTTGGAAAATAGGATCTAATTCTTTTTAATCAAACTACCACATAGTGACCCAAAAAACTTGGGCTAGACTTTAACTGAAAATTATTTCACTTTTTAAGGATTACTTAATTTCAGTACACTGGGAATATTTTGAAAAAGGGCAGTTAGTCTGCCAAATGCCCATAAAAAAAAGTCTTATATCAACACCTCTTTTTTTCTTTCTGCAGAGGACTACAAAAATCACATGCATATGGACAAACCTCAGACTCGTGTGTTAGCTTTAGCATTAGCATTTATCAGAGAAGCCTAACCCTGCCTCTTGACCCATAACCTTCAGTTCCCCTGATTAATACACTGTGGCTCTATTTGATATCTCCTCAACACCATCCCAGCTTGTCAGTGGTAAAACAACTAGAGACAGCCCAGGAGGGAGAAGAAAACATGCATCTCGGAGAGGAGAGCGGGAGGGGAAGAAAAACAAGCATCAGCTCAAGCAAGACGATGTATTTTCATGCATCCCTGTCTTAAATGTCAAGATTTCTTTACCCTCAGTGACTGCAGCGCTGACACCTCTCCAAGGTTCAACAGAAACCGCATTCATTAATAATTAGCTTAGCTGTGAGGACAGGGAGTGAGACTGAGAATGAGAGAGCGAGCAAGACGGCTAAAATTTAAACTTCTGTCCTTTCCCGAGAGAATCGAATTTCACTAGTAAGTTTTTTCATTCTTTTTCATTTCTTGTTTTCCTGGTGTGTTGGCCAGAATCCCGCAGGCGGCCCATGAACGAGCGATGCAGACGTCGCATCAGCCTTACTACTCTCTCCTCTCCTTAATCATGGCTCTAATACCCTCCAGATGAATAAACATCTTCATCCCCTCTCTGTTAAAGCCAGAAGGCTTCTCCACTCTTGAATCCAAGAAAGGGAGAAAGAAAGAGAGAAAGAAATGGAGAGCTGAAGAAGGAGCACAGGAAAAGGATGACAGATGGAAGGGTGGATCAATGTCGAAATGAACCAACAGCAAAGTAACAAAGCCACGGCAAGATTTTATGGTTCTTCCCATAATTCGTCTGATCTATTTTCCCCTTGACACAATTATCACAGTCCTCCTAATTATTTTTTCTTCTTAAACAGATTTCTAATGGCAGGCTGTGTTTTTTATGATCATGTTTGTAAAGTGGAGGTTTTTTGCGAGCTGTTGTGCAACCTTGTCGCCTCAGACTGTGTCCACAGACTGCACAGGAAGGGGGAAGGGGGTGGAGAGGGAGGAGGCGGGTGGTGGGGGTGGTCTCTGGAGAATGGGCCAGGCCCCAGACCAGCACTTCCCTGGCCCAGTAACTGTGCCAGAATACTCATGACATGTGTGTACAGTATGTGAGCGCAAATGGCAGACAGATTTAGGGGTTTGCTTTGTTTCCCTTCTATTGTTTTCTGCTGGTATCCAGGCAGCTCATCGTCATATCTACTAAGTATTATGAAAACACACACACTGATACACACACACACAAACATGCACGCGCCTCACCGAATGAAGCAGTTCCTTCGCTACCCTCATCTTCATTTGCAGAATAGGGGTGGAATATGAGGCCTGAATACAACCAGACAAATGACTACAGGGCATTTTACTTATTCATTCATCACTTCACATTGATTTATTCCTGTTTATCTATTTATCAACTGGAAAAAAAAAAAGTTTCCCTTGGATTGTTTTTCTAAAAGTTTGCATGCTGACATACTCAGTGAAAAACTTTCAGGGTCACAGCAGCAAAATCCCTAAAAGAGATTATTGAGGTTCATCTTACCCTTGAATGCCCTCCTCTCACTCCAGCACCTCAATGGATACGTCTCCTCTCCCTATTTACATAGGCCCAGCACTTCTTGGCTTAGTAACCATTTACTTAGTTACACACCACCACCTGGGAGGCTATTTATGTCTCTCTCAGGAGAGGAACTCAGTATGACTGCCAACCAACACCCCCATATGAATTATCACCCATACAAGTAAACTTGAGGACAGACCTAAGATGCTGAGTATGACTTTACATTTAGAATCTGTTTAACCATATTAAGTGAATAAATCAAATATTAGAAGTGAGTCATGTGTTAATAAAAAATACTGCAGTATAATAAATCTTTTAGTTTTTTTGTCGATATGGTGACCATTTTGCAAAGCTATCTTCATCTGGAAATATGCAACTCTCCTGCATTAATAAGGAGTTTTCATTCTTATATGTGGTAATATCACGTCTATCTGAATATGCAGCTTACTGTGATGAACCCATTTCAAGGATTATCATCCGAGAGAGTGAATGTAATAGTCCCCCAATATCAGTTATCACTGACAGCACCATCCATATCAGCTAATTACTTTTCATTGGGCTGTTGTAGACGAGAGGACATCAGGCTTTATCTGTATATGAAAGGAGAAGACATTACTATTATGCTATTACTGTGAAAGAGCTAGTGTTACTGTACCACTAATATAGAAACGGCATACAATGAGTTGGTAATAAAACCCATGTCACTCCTCTTACTTGGCTACTTTAAATATCAAGGGAATATTACCAATAAGGTGACCTTTAATTACATTTGGCATGCAAATAAGTTGACGAGTCAGGAAGAGAGATGTTCTAAGGTTACCATTGCAGTCCTGATGACACACACACATAACATATAGAGCCATACCCGCCTGGTAACAGGATCCACGCTGGGTTTTTTTTTCTTTAAGCAGCGTACATCCAGCACAAATAGAGGAAGCCAACAGGTCAGTGCAATGATTTCTCCCTTCCTCAGTTTGTATTTTTTCTTAGTGTTCTTGGGTTAGTGAGGTGAGTGTCATCTCTGCGGCTGTTCATTGTCTGAGGGAGTAGTTGGAGTTGGGGAATATAATCCCACACACTATGCATACAACAGGGAGGAAATATGGGCACAGAGTTAGTGCACGACCCCCTGGGTAATTTGTAAAACATGAGCCATGGTACCCGAGCACCATGCTGAAGCTCGGGGTCAGGTGACTCAGTCACAGGTGCACCACGGGAGGATCTCTGGTGAGGAGGCACACCTCCCACCACAGAGCATGTTGGGCAACGCAATGTTTTCTAAACATGGAAATATCTAGAAGGCTGCCTCAGACGTTATTTTTAGGAAAGTGTAGAACACTGAAAATGTAGCAGAGGTGGTGGCTAGTTTGTCCTTCCTATTTTTGAGAACTATTTAGTTGGATTATCAGCTTGCATCTGTAAATAAAGGTGGAAGGTCAAAGATGTTAGCACGTTTTTTCTATTGGATGAAATGTTGTCACTCCTTTACCAATCAATCAACAGATCCATGAGACACACAGATTTTGGAACAATAATAGAACAAACATACCACACATATTATACATGCCTGAGCCCACACATGTCGCTTTAAAAAGAAGTCTTGATTAGGATTCGGGAGACATAACATCCCACATGCACGGTCTCTGGTTTGCTAGGCCTCAGATAACCTTTATCCTATAGGGTTTAATTAATGTCAGCCAGTCTACTCTGCCTTTCAGAAGGAAACGACTTATTCCTTAGCCCTCATGAAGCCCAAATCCCTCTGTTTCACTGGTGAAGCTGGCTGCCTTGTTTATCCCAACTACAGGTACTGCTCCCTATTAAGGCCAGCACTTGTTACAGGGAAAAGGTTGAATTATTTACCAACAGTAGAGGGAGAGGAAGAGAGAGAGAGAGAGAGAGAAGCATTTCATACATGGCATGGATTTTTATGTTGGTTTTTTTGAGGTTATGAACAAGGCAAGAGTAACGATCCATGGACATTAGATACAGGTGCTGATTACCAAGAAAAAGGGCATCCTGGCCTACAGTAAGTAGAAAATAAGGCCATATAGAGAGATGAGTAAATTGCCCCCAAAACATTATGCATTAAATCTTTGATGAAAAACACTTTATACCCTGTGCTTAAAAAGTAGGCAGAGTTTTATACATTTGGTCATGTGTAAATAGATGAATGTGTTTTGTTAAATAGATACCAAGGGTGCTTGTGCGCACTCTTCACCCAGGGCAAACTGTCTGCATTCTATCTGCATCTCAGCCTCTCTGCACAATACAACAAAACATACAGAAAACAAAAGGGAGCACAGAGGGGGAGAACGAAGAGACAGACCAAACAATAAACTCAACCACAAGAGACAGAGTTTGACTTTGTGTGTGTGTGTGTGTGTGTGTGTATTGAGGAGGAAGACAGAAAGCAAGAGGAGGACGAGGGAGATGAAGACAAATGCAGAAAGGGAGAGAAACAGAGGGCGGCAGAGAAAACGAAAGACAGAGGGAGAAATCAAATTTGCAAGAACATAACAAAAAGCTGTATCTCCGACAAAAGAGAACACACAAGGGTATTTGTCTAGCTGTCTGCACCAGCAGGATCCTCTGAAAGTTTATTAAACTAGAACCCTTCAAGAGAAGGCAGAGAGTAGTAAACTATACTACTGGGGAGGAAAAGAGAGAGGGAGAGGGAACGGGAATGAGGGGGGGTTGAAAAAGAAAAAAAGCTAGCTTTTCAGCCTCCGTCTCTCAGAAATTCTTTTATTTCAGCCATGCATTAAGTAACCTCCCCACTGAGTTCTGCTCCCCTTCCTGGTGTGGATAAAGCCGTCCCTCGGGGGAGCCGCTGGTAATTTCCAGCTTCACCAGAAACTCAGGTATTAGAAAAGACCGCTTGGGGACCTGCCACAATATACCTTCACAATTTCATACGCTCTGAAAAAGAGGGAGCCCCTCCCTCCCAGCCTACCCCCACCCTCCCAGTAAACCCCCTCGAGGGTCCCCAGTTCAAATTTCTGAAGTGCAGACAACGGGTGTATGTGTGGGGGAGGGGAGGGTGGTGTTGGGGGCCCGTGGGACTGAGCACCAGCAATAGAAAATCCACTGCATAGAGGAGAAAAAAGCATTTCCTCTCTGGTCTGGCAGGAGTGCCTTTTTTCCCCTGGCTCCCACCAGAGGCTTTTTACAAAACATGTGTTGCTGACATGTTGACAGATTGCTCAGTGAAGTGTTAGGCGCATGCACACGGCTGGCCATTTAGGGGGACATGGCTTCCTACCCAACATCCTCTACCTGAGGCACCATGTTTTATACATCATCCCCCAAAGAAAAAAAGGAAACAATAAAAGGTAAGGGAGTTGCTTCCTTTGTGAGGAAAGCTGAATATCAGAGAGCAGAGAGAGACTGCGTATAATGCTGCCTTAGCTGAACTGCGGTGATAGGGAGGAGCAACGGAAGTGAGAATAAGGGAGGGAAATGGTTTCAGGCAGGAAAGACGGAGATAAAGCAGAGAGGTGGGAAAAAGAGCTTGAGGATGCATGGTATGCTTATGTACAGCAGGTGAGCTTGTCAAACCAATAAAAAGTCCAAAAGATCTCTTTGTCTTCCTGTAATGAAGCCACCAATAGCAGACAGGAGAATGGAATCTGATCAAAGGCCAGCTTCCAGATCCAACTTTTGCTCTTATCAGGGTATCGACAGCACATGTCTTAATCGCCCTGCGGCTCCAAAAGTGCTGCCGTGGCAACAGGATGGAAATGGGGATCATAATGTATTCATGGTGCCGGCGACCTGGGGGCTGCGGAGCGCGCTCTCTGGGGACCGCACTTTACCCAGAGCCAGACGTGTCTGGGCAAAATCACTCCACACAAGACAGCAGCAGAATACTGAGGAGCCATGACAGGATGGAGGGAGGCAGGGAGAGAGAAAGAAAGAGAAAGAGGGGAGGCAGCAGAGAGAGCTACGGATAGAAATGTAAGAATAGAATAGAAAACAGACGGAGAAGGGTTAGGACATCAGAGGTAAACAATGGATGCTGAGTGATGTCTGGAGTTTACAGTAAAGAAAAGAGGAAAGGCTGCATTACTCCAGTACTGAATTGAAACTTCAAAACACAAAAGACAAAAGATCTGAGGCTTGAGGAGGAAAAAAACTGGATGTGATTGGTGGGAAGGGGCTTGCTGGGATGAGTGGCTCTACCTTGAGAAGCCTGATGCTGCTTGACCAGGTGGGTGGTTGGCTGGGAAATAAATTGCAGAGGAAATTGGTCCAGATTATCAGGGCCACAAAGAGACATGGCCCTTTGGCCACGGGCAAGGATGGATAAATGGCTGGATGAGTAAATGAACAGAGGGATAGAGAGGGGGAAGATTGATGGCTGAGCAGATGGATAGTTCAGTTGGATTGAGAGTCCAGTTACCCACCACCCCGCATCCCCTACCCACCCATCCTATCCTGAAAAATAAATGCTTACATTGGAAATACATCTTGCTTTTTTTCCTGGCTGAATGTAATGCGCTCTCTGACCCTTTCCATCCTAATGAGCACCCCCTCCTCCTCACACGCACATATATACATACACAAACACATACAAACTCATACACACCCACAAAAATACTCACATGCACAAACAAATAAACACAAAGCTATAGCCTGACCTGCTTTTCCTCAACAGGAGGGCAGCTACAACAGGCACCATGCCAGGTAAACATCCTCAAGCCTTGTGCACTCACTGCAGAGGGTAAAGCTCAATGCTGGAAACACACTCTAAAATAAAAGGAATAGTCAATTATGTTTAGGACTGGGAAGACATTCTTAGAATATATATTCCTCTTACATGGCCCTCCTGCTGTATTTAGAAATAAAAAATAAAAAAGGCACAACTTTTGCTGCATTTTATGTCAAGGTTCCTTCTGTAACAGAAAGTCATAACACTCCCCCCTAGAGGTGATGATTCAAATGCATTAAGTCTCTCAAAATGAGAGGATTCACCTGCAGACTGCGGTGCGTCCTTCTGCACTAACTATCCTCCACACGTAGTACACCCTCAGGCATTCAACCTAGGGCCACAGACAACTCCCCTGTCTGTCTTTCCTCCTTCCCTTTAGCTGACAGGTTCTTCGACTGCTAAGCTCCAACACGGACCTCTGTGTTTGAGATGACTGTGCAGAACAATCAAGGGAGAGAAAGAAAGAAAGCAAGCAAGCAAGAGAAGGAATGATGAAGAGGGGCGAGAGAAGGAGTGCGGGTGAAGAAGAGGTAGAGAGAAACAAGGACATCAACAACATGTTCTCACAGAGAGATGACCCCTGGCCATCCCGAGGCATCTGGTTTATCTAGCTGTCTGGGTAAGCCACGCACACACCTAATGACTCCAGCCTGGTCTGTGTCCCATAGGTTTTTTTTATCCCGGATTACGGATGGGGAATGACAATGGGCTGGTAAACTACTGTGCCTCACGTCTAAGAGCTCATATCAGACAAGGAGTTCTCCATGATGAAAATACTGGGGTGAGTTGAGAACAAGGTTCAAAGTTACTGAGAAGTTATGGTATGAGTTTCTGAATTGTAATTACAGTACGATGTAAGATGAATGTATCCTTTTCAAATATTTGCAATATAGGTTTAAGACACCTATATTTTTTAATGGTGCTGTTTTGCTAATTTGTATGCATCATAAATAGGACATTCCATCTCAAACTGAAGGTCAAATATACTCATAACTCTGAGTTGCGCATAATGTTGGGGGCCTCTTTTTTTCCCCTCATGTTGCATGGCGCTGCTGAACAGACCTCAATCTACTTCTGTGGTGGAGATTAGTAATCATCTAGGGTCTTCATATTGATGGCCAGGCTCAGCTTGTTTGCATATTTACTGGCCTCGGAGCCCAGTCGCCTGAGGTGAGAAGCAAATTACATTTCTGCTTACCCCCACGCGCACAACTCTCTCACACTCTTTCGATTTCTATCCCTCGTTTTCTCCCCCTTTTTTTTCCCAACCTCGTTTCTCTTAACATGCTGATCAGTCATCTTGCGGTAAGCATCCTTGCCTGCCCTGGTTGCATCCGAATAGCAGTCTCATTTGGCTAACATCATCATAGCGTAATCTTGTTGGAGAGAGCAATCAGTTTACTTTGGAATTAGGTATTCCGTTGGCGGGCCCGGAGAGAGGGAAGGCTCACAGGGTTTAAAGGATGCAAACGAAAGCATGCTCTCCAGAATACAGTCTTGAGCCTGATTGGGTGATAACAACCCACACAGGCTCCATGTGAGAGTAATGAATGGCCAATGGGAGGCCTGAATAATAATGCAATTGGATTAAAATCCAATCACACGATGGTTTTGTCTGTTGACTTTGTTTGTGGGGTATGTTCTACAAACCAAGTTCATGATGAGAAAGATGCATCATGCTTTGACTTGGGGCACATAATGTCTAATATAACTCTGTTTACTACAGCCCAATCTCTCTTGACTGTCAGTCAGCCCTGCAGGATTTTGTTGATCTGATTTTAGTGTATATACGTTGCATAGAATGAGCCTGATAACAAGATGAAGTGATAGTAACAGTTACATGTTCTTTTCTGTCTTAAATCTGTGGCTTATTTAGAGAATGGCTACCACAGGTGGTGAGTTACCATTTAATCTAGGATTTTAGTGTCTTGGTTTATCACAGAGACATGTACCAAGGTGGCACGCTCTGCAGCCTTCTGCAGAATCCCAGCCACTCGTTGGGAGGCCATCTCTTAGGAGAGGCTCTCTGATCAAATCGATTGACACCAGGATGATCGATCAACCAGGCAGGCTGGAGGTGGAATAGATTAGATGACCTTTACATTCTCAGCGGTGTTGGACTCCCTACTGTCCACTGCTCTTAACATTAAGAGGATATCTCTGTATTACCTGGCATGGCTTTGCTGTCAAACCATTACATTTTGTACCGACACACAATGTTCAGTCTGCCAAAGCACAGTCCAGCTGGTGGCCTTGAAGGCCTTAAACGACACCCATCCTGCCCATAAAACTAAATTTATGAACCCACCTTCCAGTCCGAAAATGGCAATTAGCACTAAGGAACAAATGTGTTACTTCACATGATATTTGAGAATCCCTGTCCTCGTGGGTGGCTGAACTCCCCATTTCTTGAAGTATAGGAGTGGCTGTTCCACAGAGCCCTATAGCAGCCCCCACCCAAACACTATCCCCTGGCCAACAAAAACAACCCCTGGGAGGGGTAGAGGAGAGGGGGAAATGTTGAGTCGGTGATAGTGTAGCCCCAAAGTTCCTAAACCACAGTGGCTAGCAGGATGCCGTCACAGCTGGCTCCGCTCCTTCCTGTGGGCCCGCTCCATGAAGCTCAGTCTGCTGGGAGACATAAACCTGTCGGACTGGTCACTCTTTCCACCGCCCTCCATCTCCCTCCTTCCTTTCCTCCCATTACTGGTGAGTTTGGCAAAAGCCATCTAAGGAAAAAGCCCTATGGGGATCAATGTGCAGTACATTTCCACGCAGACATAAGCAAAATCCTATGACCTTTTCATTAGGGAGTATTAACATGATTCAAAAGCCTCTAGATGTTTCTTTTAGGTGTCTGTGAATGAGGTACATGTTGATTAGTGAACTTTTCTTTGTCTCAAAGCCATGTTACATCCTGTCAACTTCTGGTGTAAATTATCATAGAGAAACATGCCACTGAAAAGCTCTTTGCCATTTCATACGATAATACAGAGTGTTAATTACAAATCAAGTGTTTGTTCATGTTATGCACTTCACACGATTGTTTATAAAATCAAACCAGAGAGAGTGAATGCTCATTTGCCACATAACACACCAGACACCTGTTAAGGTGCCATCTGATCAAAGGAAATCAGATCACTGCAAACAAAAGTATATAAAAAACTTAAGGTATTTGCATTTTTAGCATAACATTGTATTTTATCAGTAACAGTGTATTCTACAAATTATAAAAGGCACAAATAAACCCACACCTTGCAAACCTGATTGTACTATGCAGATTCAGAGAGAAGAGAGAAAAACTCAAAGCATTTGTAGGAAAACCGAGCCCAGAATGTCCATAAAGTTTTTAAAATACATTTTTACCTTTTCTTTGTGCCTAGTTATGTTTCGCTGTATCTGCTTCATCATTATTCTGGTGAGCAGTCCCACGTTTGAAAGAGAAAAAAGAAAATCATTTGAATTCTGGGGACCCAGAGGAGAGTGAGCAAAACCCAGAGGTAAGATCCAAGCTCGCTCTCCGTGCCCTTCCGTTGGCTGCCTACCTGGTAAACATCTCCACCAGCTCCTTGCTTTCAAAACACGTCAACCGGTGCCTATGTACTTTAGACTGGCCGGCCAAGCAGGAATTGAGACTTTATTTGTTTTTTTACTTTTTCCTGTCTCTCTTCCGAGCCACCGCACATAACCTGTCTGGCATTAATGATGTTGTTAATAAAATGCGGCTGGTCTGTGGGTGGATTTGCCTGGCAGGCCTGGTGCCTGTCCTTCTCAGAGATAAGCCCACTGCTGGCCTTATCTACCTCCCACAGCCCCACCCAGCAGTGCCGTGCACTGGACACACAACCAGTCAACTCATCACTGGCTAATTACCACCTCTGACTGCCTTACAAAGCAGGCCTGGACTCACATTGCTGCTGCTGCTAAGATTGGCTCTCCCCTACCTTGACTGTGTCTCTCCTCACTTCTTTGTCTTTTTCTACCCATCCCCCCTTTCCCTCTAAACTTCTGCTATGTTTCTATACATTTCACTTGTCTCTCCTGGCTAGATTTTTCCTCCTCTATACGATTTTATTTCTACTTTGAAGAATATCTAGTAAGTACTGAGTTTTATGGCAGTATTTTCCAACTGTCACTGAGAAGGGAATATGCCACATCGTGGGTGGTCAAGTAAATTCTGTGTCTACCTTCCAGTGTATGTCTGTGCATTTTCAATAGGACTAATGTCATTTATGTTACAGTTTCTCAGTAAAGGCTTATGCCATTTGTGAGCCGGAGTCAGTTCAATCTCATAGCTTCAGCAGGGCAGCCGAAGTCACTTGTGTTACAGAAGGAGGGAGCGGTTTCTTTTATTCAATTGTTTTCCACTTCCACAAGCGTGTGCCAAGGGGGAGGAAAGCGCCGGCTTAACACGCTCTGCAATTCAACACGGCCAGACGCAGTCCTATTAAGATTTAATGTGCCATTCTTCTGCTTGTGCCGCTGAAAAAGACTTGCAGGCTGAGGAAGAGAGTGAACAAAGAGCAGGCAGAGCCAGGGCCAGGGAGAGATGAAGAGAGCAAGAGAAACTGAGACAACCGCTCCATGGCCAGGTCTTTGCCACACGACTGAAGTCAGTAGTTTCAAAGGGATGCTACATAGTGGAGGGGGAAATAACAACAGTGTCGTTGATATAGTGTTTTCACTAAGTGCCAGTAGTTCTAGGTGAGTACATGAGATTATCTGTTTTGTCCACATGTCACCCCTGTTATTGTGGCTACCTACTTAAGAAAGAGGTCAACTGGATGAAGTCACAGTATGTGTTTAGCCTCTTGGGCAATGAATTATGTGTCGTCTAAAATGCAAAGTGCAAGCACGCAGGTGCCGCGAGGGAGCATGTGTGCGCGCGTGCGCGTTAATACATGTCGGTGTGTGTGTGTGTGTGTGTGTGTGTGTGTGTGTGTGTGTGTGTGTGTGTATTTGCATGCCGAAGCGGATGACTGATTGAGCAAGCAAACACGTGAGAGATGGAGTGTGTTAGATAGATGGGGATGTGAAAATGAGGGAGGCAAGGAGTTGCAGTGCTGGCCATTGTCATTTCTGCCTTGAACACACAAACACAAGCATAAAATGCAGGCTCCTCTATTCTTATTTTGATTGTTTTTCTGCAGAAAATGCAGTCCTCGTCTGACAAAGACTAATAAATACTTTATACAGTGCATAATGTGTGCGGTGTGAAGCACAGGGGAGAGAGAAAGAAGGCATCCTCACGAGGGCATATGCTTTGAATTCCTAATGACACTCCTGTTAACGTTACTGGCGCTGTCGCACAGAGAGGAAACGCACAGGGATGCTACGCCATGGAGTCAAACATCTACTTTAACACTCCCTTTCTTTCTCTTCCTACCTATTTCTCTTTCTCCCATAGACACTCACATGGAACATGCCCCCCACACAAACACATACACACAGGAAAGACTCAAGCCCAATTCTGAGAGCTCACTCTAGCATGAGGTCTCTTTTCAGTGGCTGCGTTGTGCCAGAAGTAGCTATTCTCCCCTGACCGCCTCTCCTCCTTTCAAAGCCTTGTAATCAGTGTGCTGCTCTTTGTACCAGGATGTCGCAAGACGCCCCGGCAAAAACACAGCAGAATTTCTGATGAACGGCAGTGGCTCAGAGTTCGGCTAATCAGGATTGCTCATGTCGCTTTCTTCTTATCTGAGCCCTTTTGAAGCAAATAAAGTCTTTGCAGTTTGGCACATTCTTCTTGGCAGCCACAAAGCAGCTGTTGGATCAATACACAAAGTTAGCTGAAAAAAACCCCAGTACAACCAATAGGAGCCTGTTGGAAACAGTTAGTAGAAAACATGGACTGCCAGGAGCCTGTTCATTGTTGAGGGTATTACTGAATGTTTCCATGGTGCTGACCCAAAGACTTGATGTAAATGACACTTCAAACAAACATGTCGTGGTTAGGAATGGAAAGGGGAAAACATATATCAGTGGGTCTGGTTCCTCGTCACAAACAGAGACTTCATATTAGAAATTTGTCTAAACTATTTCTATCATATTACGATCCTCTACATTGTGGGGAGATCATGTTTTTCACAGAGTATTAATATTTCATTTGTATTTTTCTCATAAATCTGAAATGTATTTTATTGAAGCTGAGTGCATTTTGCAATGTCTACAGGGAAGAAGAAAAGGGAAATCTACATAATATAAATCCATATATGGCCCAGTTATCTCTCTCTCTTTCTCTGTTGCACCCTCTCTGATTGATTCCTTTATCTGAGGGAAGCAGAAGACATGCTCTGTTTGCTCACACAGTGGCCGGCAGGAAAACAGAGAAAGACACTTATTAAAAAGGTCATCTCACAGAGGGTTAAAATAGCAGGGCACAGATCTCTCTAAGGGGAGCAGCCATGCCCCTCCTCTAGTGAAGGACACAAGAAAAGGTGTTGCTCAAGGGAGCTGGACCCGTAATGAAAGAATGGCCACCAGGCTGACAGCCCATGTGTGCACTGGGCTATTCAAATACCTTCAGAGACACGGAATTGGAGAACTGACAGTGAAAGGCTTTGTGAAAATGCAATCTTCTGAATTAAAGTCTGAGCTAGAGGTGTTATTTTTATTTACAGTGTGGGCTAGCTAGTAAATACAAGTTAAAATGAGCTGCGGAGCTAGGTATTTCTTTGGCGAGTAGGTCTGAAGGCCCTGTTTCCTTGCCTACCATTGCAATCTCATATCTAGCATATGAACATGCCAACTGAGAACAAAAGTCAAACTACAGACACTGTTTCTCTTTCTCCACGAAGGATCAGTAATAAGGCTGTATACAAGGCTACAGACAATGCAGTGAGACAGTGAGACAAAGCATTTGTGAAGTGTTTTTGGAAAGGCCTATGGAATAGCAGTGCCTCCAGCCTCCTGTCTCCTCCCCAGGGCAGCCTAAAGCCCTGTCGGCAGGATGCTGATCCCCACACGGAAACCTGATCCGCAGCCATCCTGGAGCCGGAGGGGGGGGGGAAGCACTCTCCCCCCGTGGAGCCCCTCCACTTCTGCTCCAGAGTTAAAGGGGTGCTCTGGGGGAACATTCCTCTAGCCCTGCCCCAGCCAGCCTCCACTCTCAACTCTCTAGAGGAGCATTCTTCCAGCCCTGCCCTAGCCTTCACTGGGATCTCCTGGGGAGCATTCCTGAAGCCCTGCCCCAGCCCAAGACGGACTCCCTGGGGACGCATTCCTTCAGCACTCTCTCTCTTTCTCTCTCCCCATCTCCCTCCTTCTCCCTCGCTCCTTCTCTCAGACTCTTGCCTTCCTCTGCAGTCCAGCATTAGCGCGATCAATAGCACCGATCGCATCAGGGACACGAGGCAATCCATACCCATGCGCTCCCTTAGCGCACTGCAGTGGTCACGGCTTAAGTGCATGGAAAGGTGTTATACCTCTGCCAGACGGGGGGGAGACAATGGCCGCCATTGATCGCGGTGACATGTAACATCTTTCTCTTTCTCTCTGTCTATCGGGCGTGGTCGACTTGCACCTAGAGTCTGTTTGGACTTTAGTCTGTTTCGTCTCTCTCCTTTTGTGAAACTTCGGTTTTACTGTAGAACATAGACACAAAGTATAATGAGGTCCAGAATAAACATTTGAGGTAGTGGATGTATACGGGCATGTCTGGTTCTAGTAATACACTGTATACTGTACACTTATGGGATATCAGCTGGGGGGGAAAAGAGCTCTGTCAGGGAACAGCAAGCAAATCTCCATATGTGGATTGGTTCCAGTCAAGCTGCAATTTGTTTACCAAAAATAAAACATTTGAAATTGTAAAAATGGAGGGTTTAGCAGGTGCTGGTGGTTGATTAGAAAATGGTTCTAATAAAGGATCCATCTGTGAGTAGAGACTTGATGTAAGGCAGATTAATTGGTCATGGATGTCTACATAATGCCACATAGGAAATCTCCTCCCATATTCCAGAGAATACACAAACACATGCACACACACATATTCAAAGTACTTAGTATGCCATCTAGAAGTTTCTTTTCTCCCACTGTGTTTGAATACTAATAGAGTGTTTCTTCACAATCACAATACCCTAATGGCAATTAGATTCTTTTGTTTGGTTTCCACAGGGGCTCTTATCCAAACGGTGTTTTTTTCATCATTGAGCAATTAAGAGTTATTTGTCCGTAAGATTGACATTTATAAAAGCCAGGCTTAATTATAGAAAAAATGTGGCTGAGTCAGTCATGACCACATTACAACGATGATGAACATTTAAGGCCCCTGAATCAAATACACAACTCTTATAACATTACTGACTATTTCCAGAATATTACACCACCAAATAAGTATAATTAAAAGAGAATTTTAATTCAAGCACTCTCCCTATGTCTAAATAATGCCCTTTGTGTTTTTATTTCCTAGGTTCCCCAAACAGACAAATCTGTGTTGATGGAATTGGGCGTTATATTGAAAAAAGGGTGACAGGAGGTTCTGCACTTAGTTTCCTTTAAAACCAATGAATGCTTTTGTTGGATGACAGTAATGTGAAAGTGAACAGTACATTGATTTTCACACCTTCAGTCGACTGAGCGTCACCACTGAATCACTGAATTTGCACACACATGAGCACACACACGTAAACAAGCGTGTCTGCAGATGCAAAGTCACTCTTACAATGAACATGCAAGCATTTCTGCTTAAATTAACACCAGTGGGGGCATGACAGAATGCACATGTGCATGCTTATATACACACACACAAACAAACACAAGACTTGGTTAGGGAGACTGCCTTACAGTTAATGGAAAATCTTTGTAAAACTTGTGGGATATCTACCCTATAATTTGTGGTTGGCTGATTGTGGGTTGCAAAATCTGAAATCAAACTGTGCTTGAATGTAAACAGAATAGAGACTGCACGAGCTTCCTCTTGAACAGAGCTTTGGATTTGCTTTGAATTTAGCTTCTGTACTACATCAGAAACAGGATCGTTACATTTTAGTCTGTTCATGTTCTGTTTCTGAACAAGATATAAAGAGACAAGCTCTGTGCCCAAACATTGCAAATGTGTGTCAGATGGTGTTTCTCAATGCAGGCCCATCAGGACATGTAAAGGAGGACAGCAAGTCCAGGAGAAGCACATGGAAACCTTCAGTTCACATCATTAGTTCTGTCTGCCACCTTGTCAGGGTATTTATAGCCCTATTCATCCATCAACAGGTCAATGACACAGTCTGCCAATGGCATCCTTCTCTTTCAGTCCCACTACGTATTACTACAGCAGCCATCTAGCAATGGGACCAGCTAAGGGACTTTCCTGGAGCAAGGATCTGTTTCCAGTTGGTGGTCTGGTTACTGTGGGACTTCGTAGCTGCATGTTACACTCTTGTGAAATGTAAGAATTAGTATCGTGCTGTATAAAACATTACACTGAAACAGGCAAGGACACAATGCACATACTATAAATACACATGCTGTAGCCTACAGTGATATATTATAAGGACACATGGAGGCCTATTTGTATGTCATGTCTGTAGATATTGATTGTACAGCACATAAATACTGTGCAATGTGTGTGAGGCCTGTGTGTGTCTGTGTTGTTGGCTATCTACCAAGGAATGTGGTAGTCTGGTGTTGTGCTCCCCTTGGTGCAGTGTACTAACACACATAGTGTGGCATATTCTCTGCTGAAGGCATAGAGCGAGAGTGGGAGTGGGAGAAGAGCTGAGTGGCAGAGTGGAGGGGAGGCTCGGTGGGCTGAACGTTGTTTACCTGTCAGCTGGCATTGATTAATCTTGTGTTCGGTGAGATCGCTCAGCGACTCGAACACCTGCCGGCAGCTGTCGCAGCTGTGCAGCGCAGGCTCCTCGTCCTCCTCCTCTCCCTCCTCTCCTTCCTCTGGAGAGAGCAGCCTCTTCCTCAGACGCCCGGTCTCACCATCCTCCGCCGCCCTCTCGAGGGCGCACTCTGGATCTGCCGAGCCACAGGAAATGACAGCACCACATAGTCAGAGGGGTGACCCACACAGTGAGGTACTACAGCTTCCTCTGGGTAACCATAAAATGGATTTCTAGACTCTGGATTTAATAAAAACAATAATAAAAGCTGTAATAAAAATGCAGGTTCAATTTGGGCCTCTGTAACTCAACCACTCATGCCATAACAGAACTGTTGGGCAGGTGAGGGTGAGAGATATACAGGCACACACAGACAAGGTGGCACAATGCACACACACACAAATCTAACACACACATACACACCTCTGTTATTAGAAATGGTTTTACGTTGTGTTTGCCCTGCTTCACCCAAGCAAAACTTCAGTATATGAAACTAGACAGATGGGAATATGTGTAGTTAATAAATCCTGGATTGCAGTTTTGGCTCGACCAAAGAAATATGAAATTTGGCCAGTGAGTGCTGAATTACATCAGTCAGCGTCTATCAAAGGAGACAGAACTTGCCACATTATCAAGACATCTAGGCCAGAACTGTGGATGTATGGAGCGTAGCACAGTAAGACACACAAAACTGAGATTGGTGTGTGTAAGGCTGTCGTCACGACACACTTCCCTAAATTATTCAGCCTTGCTCGCAGGCAGCCGCGGGTCGCACACATCAATATTCTTCAATCCATCTGCAGTTTTGTCTCTTGTTGGCTTTGTGCTGCAGCAGTGCCAGGGGTGGGCGACTGACTACCCTGAACCTGGACTAGGAATCATCTTTCAAAATACCAGTCTAATCTGAAGTTCTTCATGTGATGCTAAAATATTCAGACAACAAATCAAACCTTGCATTGTTCACTCACAGCGTACCATAAACATCTTCACTCAGAAGCAAATCTGGCTTGCAACAGCATCTCAGAAACAGGCAGCATGGCCTGCAGCCCTCTTTCTTCCCTGCTGTGACCATTACACTTCACAATAAGACTGATTAAAAAGCCATACTTACAATCAAACAATCACGTCACCCTGGTTAAGGCTTTGTGGGGGAGAAGAGCCCTTGCACTTTACTGGCAGCCATTTTAAGCCCCACTGATGCAAGTGTTCCTCAGCTAGTCCTGAAACTCTGGAGGGGAACGTTAGGAGGAAGCCTGTTTTTTTCACCTAGCACACAGTTAACAGGGCCTGAGGACAAAGGAGTGTGTTGCACCGATGTGTGCAGGTGTGGGTGTATCTATACCGGGTGTATATACACACACGGGCGGCCATTTTAAGTCCTCTTTCTGTAGGGTGCTCTTAAACTGTGAAATTCCTTGAGGAAAGACGTTCCAGAACTCATCAAGGCCACCCAGGATTTTTCCTTTCCCCCACTTGCACCAAGTATTGATGTAACATCACACCCTCCATTGTCCTTCCCTCTTGGCGACTCAGGCTCTCGGAACATGCCCTCTAAAAATATCAGCACTGTGGTCCCTAGTGGGACCATGCAGAACAGAACAGAAGGTGTTTCAAGAAAATGAAAATCCCAACCCAATCCTCACAGATGCAGGCCTTTCTTGCTCTGGGGGAAACACTTCTGACTGAGGCCAAAAGCCACACAATATAGACTTATGATTCATCAACACACACACAGAGACACAGAATTCACAATATGCACTGAAATGTATTTTTTTACAGGGTGCCTGTGGAGGAGGTTAAGACTCTGATTTTTTTTTTTTCCAATGGCCTTTATGAATCATTAATTTCTGTAATATTACAGCACAGTCTTGTCAGAGAAAAAAACTGATGGCTACATTTAAGCATTTTATGTTCTGAAATAAAAATACATTTCTCAGTGCTGAATGCAGATGCATTTTATTCTGTTGTTCATATTAAGTTGATATTCTCACATTGCATCAAGGGTAATAATAGATCTACAATAACAACCAAAGAAGAAAATAATTCAGAGGAACTGGGAAATGTATGAGATTAAAACCCAAAGAGCTTTATGCATGTGTGAGTTAGATTTTCACTCCCTTGTTTTCACTTGTTCCGAGTGACAAGTTTCAGCTGCAATTTCCAGTGAATCCAAGCTGGGTCAGTGCTCTCGGTCGAGCTGAGTGACCTCCGGTGCACCACTGTGATGCGGCGCTGGAAGTGTAAACTGCTACATGTTTGGGGAGGGGGGTGGTCGGGGGAGCGTGAGCGTGGGGGGGGGGGGGGGGGGGGGGGGGGGGGGCTTGACACAGCAAGGTCACGTCCAACCCTGGGATTAAAGAGCCATGTCAATACTGAGGTTCCTGTGCCTCTGGGCCTCATACAGTAATCCATCAGATCAGGACATCCTCTCCTACTAGTCTCTACAGGCTGGACAGCAGATCAATACCAGTATGCTTGGAATGGCTGACAATCACATGTGCAATATGGGGGAAGATGTGCGGCATATTGAGATTTTTACATCATGCCTAATGCCCTTGTTAATTTTGTTAATCAGCTTGATAATATTGGTAAACAAGGTAAGGACAAGAGGGAAGCTACATTGACTGCTGATCCATATTCTGATAAGGTCAGCTTGAAGGAAGATGATCGTAGCTCAGACTGAGAAATTATTCATAAGGGGAATATAATGAAGATCTGACTGAAAGGATGAATTTTCAATCTTTATGGTACTGAAAGCACATTAATACTGTACTAATAAAATGTGGAAATCTGAATGGTGATTGACATCTTTAGAGCCAAGTAATATCTAATGTCTGAGTCCGAGTCCATCCATCATACACACTCTTGTCTCTTATGGTGCCTGGTGACATTTATCTTGCCACAACTTTCATCTTGTGAGTTGAAGAATCCCCTGGACCCCCCACCCTTATATTATTGAATATTTCTGCTCTTAAATATTTATAACCTTTTAATTGATATTCTCTTCTCTGCTCCATTAGCCCCACCAGGGACCTGTGGTCCCTAGCAGGGAAGCCTACAGTCGTCCCCCCACTGTCTGGCCCACACACTGAGACAGGTGGAGACACTGACCACGGGGGGAGGAGGAAGGGCATGATGTACATGCATGCTCAAAGGAGAAAAAAAATGAAGCGGTAAAGTGAAGTCTGGCCCAGCTGCAAAGTGTGAACTCAAACTGGAGATTTTATGTCTAACCCTAAGCTTAAAGATTAAATAAAATGCTGAGTGCCTAGAACAAGGAAAAGAGACAATGAAAAGTTGTTGTTGGGTACAAAGTAATTTTTGCAATGCAACATGTGATGGATGTCAGTGTTTTAAACTGGAATTCATTCAAAATCCAAATCCACCCCCAAAACTCTGAGCATGCAAAAGTGTGAAATCACTGAGGGCTATGTTCTTACTTGCCTGTAAATACAGTATGTCTGGCTCCATCAGGGTTTAGCCTGAGTCTTTCTTTGTGCAATGAAAGACCTTGGTGTCGAAAACATCATTACCAGCTCACCCATCTCCTCATTTCCCCATCGTTTCCCAGAGATCCTGATCCTATGATGCCCCCTCCTCGGCAACCCACCCTACAACCACCCACCCCCAAGTTCGAATTAAGAATTTATTTTAACCAGCGAGCAGCTTCTGTCGACACATGTCGGCGGGCCTGATCAAAGGTGAGTGCGCTCCTTTATCAGAGTGAGGGAGGCTGTCAGAAATAGGAGGACATTAAGATTGAATAACCTTCACACGGTTGCCGGCACCTCATTATTTAAAAATCTAAAACTTTTGCAGAGCACCCGCCATATATAGGTCACACTACATTCTAATGCCACATGTGCCTCCGAGTGTATCCTCCTCTGTGTGGATGGGATTTAGGGCTCTCCACTTAGACCGTCACATCCACTGATCCCCCATCATTAAAGAATGTCATGATCCGACGACGAGGCTGTGAGCTTGACACTTGCCAGATTGTTAACGATCGTCAAGAATTTGCATGGGGGGTGCCTGTGTTCATATGGTCGGTGCATGCAATTTGATTTATCTGCTTCAAGTCCCCCAGATTCATATTAAAGGACTAATTGCTGTTTAATATTTTGATGCATTTGAAATTTGAAAGCAGATTAGCAGAGGGGTTTGTCAAAAGCCATTTCTCTTAAAACGTTAAACACATTACAAGCTCAAAGTGATGTGCTGACAGAAAATGTTTCCTGCCTTGTTATATGTTACCAAAAAAAAAAAAAAAGCAGTATATTTATGAAAATGTTATGATGCATGCAGAGATAAAGATAAGACTAGCACAGAGAGAAAAAAGGTGCCAAACAATTACAGGAGGCGTAAGAACAAAGAATGAAGACAACACAGAGGGCACTACATGAAGGAAGTAGCACATATAATCACAGGTATACAGATGGCATCATCCACCATTAAAATCTCTGCAACAGAAAAAGAAATGAGCATACAAAGAAGAATGGAAATCAAAGCAGTTGAATGGGAAACAACATTTGAACATACCAAATGCTCTCTTTCTCTCTTTCTCACCCTGTCTCACTCACTCTCTCACAGGGAGTGATAATATTGAACGGAGCGCCTTGCTATGCCATTAGTGCAGTAAAACATCAAAGGAAATGAATAATAGAGAATATGATTTTCTGAAGTGGTGGAGTGAAAGAGTCCTTTCCTCTTCCTGCTGTAGTGAGCCCTGCAGTACATTGATCTGCGGGCAGCCTCAACCTCAGCCAGAGCCAGAGTCTCAGACACCGCACCACTACGCTACACTACTCTACTCTGGGTGCACCTTGCCACCCAGACACCCCTTCAGATCTCTCTCTCTAACACTTCTATTTGCCTCAGTCCACTCCACTTTGACAGACCTGACACCCTCTTCCAAAAATGCAGCCTCAATCTGACATAGCCGACAGCAAAAAAAAAAAAAAGAAAGAAAAAAGAAAGGGATGTATATATAAGAGAGAAGAAAAAGCACGGAGCATGTGGTTATAATTACACACAGGCAGCGCAGTGGTAAAGCCAAGCTGCAGATCTTAAGCCTGCTCGACACTCTGTGTAAAAAAAGCGCACTGCCTCATTAAATCTCAGATATCATACTGTTCCTGCCCCTCTATACTATGCATAATACTGTCTATCTTTTAGAGGGCCTCTTTTGTTAGCATTTCTCCTTTGCCTTTGCTACATATCAAACATGAATGAGAAACAGGATGCAGGGCCTGCAGAACACTTGCAGAGCCACAGAAGAGCACAACTGGGGGTCTACTTATGAGGCAGATCTTGACACCATGTCTGATTAAGCCCTTAGCTTGTCAGGAGTCTAATGGCTATTGTGGCCGTGTCCGTCAAAGTGGCAAATGCATGAAAGCAGGTAAGCCTTTCCACTGCTTTTCAATTTGACGTTAAAAAGGGCTTGTTTGGGCAGTGGTTTAACCATGAGGGTGAATTACTGCTGTTATGATAAAGACCTTGTGGCACACAAGCGGCGGTGAAACATTTTAAAAGTTGGAAGTGACAAATTGACAAAATAGCAAGAGAAATCACCCGGCATCTTCAACGGTTACCGCCACAAACAACGCTTTTCTCATTGACCATTCGTCAAGCTGCATCCTGAGAGGGGGTTAAAAAATAAATCAGTCAGACGAAGTCAAATGAGGAAAGTGAGAAATTAATTTGTGCGCCCTCCTGATTTCTCCACAGGCAGACATCGATCATGTGGCGGCTGTCTCCCCTCACTCTGGAGATAGAGGTGGTGGAGGGACGGGGAGAGGGGAGATTCGTGTGTCTGAGGGGGTCGTTGTAATCAGGCACACTCATTAGCTCTACTTTGGCTCTGGATGACAGGAGGTCTCCGAGGCAAGTCTGCCTTTTATGCCCAGTCCTTCATCCCTTGAGCTGGGGTTAGAGGGGCTAAGGAGGCAGTTTCTTTCCACAGAGCCACCCACCAATACCTATCGATACACATTAACACAGCAGCAGATATTGCTCTGCTTTTTCCAGAGATTGACAAAAATGTTTACTGGCCTATCTGATCTGTTACACACTAAAGAATCAATTGGAAACACACGAGAGTGATTATGGATAACACCAAAGGTCCGAAACTGCACTTTCTGTGCTGCACGATGTCTGAGGCATTGGCCTGCTTGTGTTTAAATGTGCTGCAATTCAAGAATCTCAAATCTACCTCTAAATACCTGCGCTCAAGACGCTAAGGCATACGTTTGCGGAGAGATCACAAACAATAATACTGTAGTCACAAGCAGGTGAGAAAAGCTAGGCTCTATTGTAGTGGTGCATGCAGCTCCTGTATTTTGCACAGGGGCACTCAGAAAGCTACTATATGGGTAAATGCTGGACTAATGTGGCAGCCTAGGAGTACCCAGGGTCCCCAGCCTGCTGGGCAAAACCATCTATATCGGGTTTAAAATAACCACGCCTGAGACTTAACCTTTACCAGAGACAAATGAAATGAAAATATACAGTGTGGTGCATCAGGAGCAGGCTTCATTCATAGGGGGCTTTCTGCTAGCCTGACCTGAATTACCGCTCTGTTCCTGGAGGGCCACTATGAATGGCACGCGTGGAGACAGGACACATTCATCTGGGTAGCTCTATTCTACATCATACAGAGGGTTGGGAAACAAAGAGTCTAAAAAAAAACGGCAGGAACACACAGAAACACAAGGACAGCTATAAGCACACCTGCATGTATGCATGCACACAAACACACAAAGAAAAAGAGCTCCACTGCTCTGGCCGTCTATTATAAAAACACATGCAGTTTACAGTATGAAAACCTCAAAAACAGGAAATACATACTTTATATCATTCTGAACCCAACAAATATTTTACAGACAGACAGACACACACAGACACACACACATGATCCACTTTCCAGCCGAAAATTATGAAATATGAAATGGAGCATTACCGTTTGGAATGGCAGTCTGCCCAGGACTGTGCTGGTCTTCTGTCACATTGTCTTCTACTGCCAGAAAGAGAGAAGGGGAAGAAAAAGAGGAAAAGAAACAGTTAACAGTGAAAAACAAGTTAGACACATTCAGATTTCCTTCTTTTTTATTATTTACTATTGAGATTTTCTGTATGGAAACTCCAGGAGATTTCAACAGCTTTCGACAGCTCAACCTGTGGTTTGGGAATCCACACAAGCCTTTCATATGTATGAGGTTTGGCAACAAGGCAAACAGCCACCCACGTAAATAACATATTGGACTGGGTAATGACTTGATGAATTATGAAGGTCTCCCATGAAACATCCTCCCAACATCAACAGTGACCAAGTAAAAAACACCTTGATGACTGCATTAGTAAGAAGGTTGTATAGTGCCTTGGTTAGCTAAATTAGATGGGTATCAAAAATAAGACTTGTAGATTCCAGTATAAATATGGACCTTCCTAAAGCTGACTGTGATCCAAACCTAAATGCAAAGAAAACGTACATTTATGAAATATATATTCACACTACGTGTAATAAAAGCCGAAGCAGCTGCAAAGTGCTTTTGCTCTTTAACCGGATGGCTGACAAACTTGTGATGGCTTGATCGGCACTCAAATCCGCTCATTAGGCGCATGGCAACTAAACCACTTTTGACTTTTTGACAACAGCACTGGCCTTGAAAAACACGACATCTGTTTAGTAAAAGGTAGGAACCTTTTACATTGGAGCCTTTTTAGAACTGGTGAGAGTTCCTTGTGGCATGTCAAGTACAAGAAATGAAATGGATTTTAACAGCGGGAAGAGAACAAAAGAGTCTCCCACCTGTTCCATGTAAAATGAGGGTCTCACTGAGGACTTCTTACGCCTCTGCGTTCCACCCCTGCAGTTGAAATGCATTCTCCATTATGTCTTTTCTTTCTAGCCTTTCATTTTCCTGGGCAAAGAGGAAGGGGGAATCTGACAGGACCTCCCAGTAGGGGAGTGTGGCAGTGACTGCCAAAGCAGAAACTGGCGCACTTTTAAAATCGCACAAAACATCCTGTACTTTGCATAATTAAGGCAGGATCCTATGGTGGCAGAAGCCTTTCCCACAGGGGACCACGAGTCAGTGTCAAGCAGGGTGTCAAACCTCTGTGAAAAATGAAGAGGAAAGTGTCGAGCTGTTTCTTATGAAGATGGCAAACGACGGAGCAACTATGTTTCGCTGTCAGGCCTTGTCCAGCCAAAACTGAATTCCCAAGGAATTCCTATGAGAAGTTTTCAGTTAAAATAACCTTTGAAATATTTCCCTTAGTAACAATTATAATTGATGTACACAGAAAATATGCTAAACAAATGGTCATGGGTCTGGCAATTAATTAGCAAAATCAATTAAAAGTGATGGAACAGACATAGTTGGACACCATGGAGGTATATCCCTCGGAGCCACCAAAGAGGACTGTATCAGCCAACACAGAAACCTTGTCCTGTTAATGCAGGCCTTAGTGACTGACGCCCTGAGAGTTTAATGAATTTCTCCAGCACTGTTGAGCGCCTTGCATCTAGGATCATTTAAATGGGCTAGGGAAATGGGGGTCCTAATAAATCCCCCATGGTTCTATCAGAGATTGGTAGTGGGAGCTGGAGTTTTTGTTTTGATTACCGTCCCTGTTGGTGAGATGAAGGAGTTCAGGCAGAAAATTCTATTTTACAATGCCATAAGAACTTAAACATTACGGCAGTTTGCAATGATTTGTCACCACTGTGAACTTATTAAAAGTTTTGTCATTTAAAGTAAACAACTTCCATCACAGTGCAAATACTTTTCTCATTTGCACCTGTCTGCTAGATAATTAATAGCTAGCTAGGACCGATCATAGAGGGTGAGCTGTCAAGTTAAGGGCAAACTCCTGTGATGTTTCATACTAGCTGGACATTTGATCAGCAATCACAGTACAAATACAAATAGCTGGACAGTTTTAATTAATACACTCTAAGGCTCAGGATTACCTCATAATGACTTCATGTAACTTCAACTGAATAAAACTCAGTCCACATTGTTGTTAAGACATCACTGCTATCAGTTAATTAATGTTTGACAAGGTACAGTGTATCAGTCAGTGACAAACTGTAATCATGCTGCTAGGTTTTGTTGATACAATACCAAACACACATGGGACCATTTCGGTACTGCTCCTTTGATTTTCAAAATGCGGAGCAGGAAAAACATAATCCCACAACAAGTGGCACAGCATTAAAGGCCACTAATTAACACACTGGCCACACACAAAAATGAACGTAGAGTAACTGTCATTATATTGAGAGTGACAATCCCCAAGACAGGACATTTTCTTTTTAGGGATGAATTAATTTCCTACAGATAGGGGAGCAAAACAAGAAGCAAAAACAAAACTCAGGGTAAAAAACAAAAAAAATACAAAACAAAATGAAACAGATTGATCACCACATGCACAGCCCATGATACATCACACCCGCATAAAACTAATGATTTAACAGACATGAATAAGCAAAACATGACAAACTCTCAGCAGTGTGGACCTTTCCTAATCCATCAAATTAATTCCTGTTGTGTAAGAGAACAGACTGAAGAGCGCGTATATGCACACAAACGTGTGTGTATAAATACTGTACATTTTTGTGCTTTTATTTGAGAATTGCCACGTATTTGTGTGTGCATGGGTGTCTCGCAGCACTTCTCAGACAGAAAAAAAAGCCCCGAGTGTGTTCCTGGATATGCGTGACTCATCTGCTTGGTTACAGCCAGCTTGGACGATACAGTGCCGAACACAATGGCTGTGTAATCCGCCCTGACTGACCGGGAAGGAGACACTCGCCACAGGGACTACAACTCAATTTAGCTCGGGTCAAGAGGTCAA
Organism: Maccullochella peelii; assembly: GCA_002120245.1. NCBI lineage: Eukaryota > Metazoa > Chordata > Actinopteri > Centrarchiformes > Percichthyidae > Maccullochella > Maccullochella peelii. Next base: position 146,304 of record LKNJ01000108.1, on the reverse strand, counting down.
CCCTCCTCAATTAGGGCTGGGAAGGGAGGGAGGAGGACACACACTGCACATGAATAACTTTCTTAATGAGCATTATTTGAACTGGTGATTAGTGTCATAAATAATTTGCAATAGAGGAGTATGTTAATCAAGTGGCATAATATTTGTAATCCTAACTCCACTAGTAGCAGTAAAAAAAATGTCATGAATCAATAATCCTATTGTGCAATTATTACAAATTTTGCTTCCAAAAAAATATTAATGCTATAGATACAGGAAAATGAGACAGATGCAAATATGATTGCAATGTATCATTTCATTTGCAGCAGTGCTGGAAATCAATCACTGTCTCTCAATAAGAACTCTTTCTCCATGTGGCAGGCAATCCATGACAACAAGAGAGACACATGCCATGGAATAAGAAGAGATATCGGCCAGCTCCCGCGACACCCAGTCCAACACACTGAGCCGCATGTCAAGAGCACTGACAGCCATGCTAATGGGATTTTTCCACAGCTCCATCATAATTTCCTTAATGATAATACTAACCATATTTTTGTGTCACATTAGAAAAGTGTTAATGGGTGTTATGCCACAGATCATTAATTGTGAACAGACTGGAATACTGCAGCTTCCTATAAACTAAGAATGACGCAACTGTTAATAGGCATTTTAACAGGGGAGAAAAATTAGAGCGGAATAGAGTATGCTTCTGCATTTTTAATTGTTTGATTTGAGAAGAGGCCTTTCTTACATTTAACATTAAACACACGGAATACAGTGTGTTTTTAAAATAAAGAGTCAAATGAGTTTGGGAATAGTTCTTCTGACAAAGATACTTAAGCTTAAAGGTTCCATCACACATTTTTAGTTACACAGACCCATGTTGATGAAAGGGGGAGTGGTTATGCGTCTCTGGGTATAACGGACATGGTCAAGTTTCTTTTTCGCCAAAAAGAAACACTTCAAATTATAACAAATGTGGGTTTATAATAAAATGCACATGTATTTGAGTTTTTCTTGATAGGTCAAATTTCAATAGCAGTTTTTTTCACAGTTCCCTGACATGAAGGGAAATGAAAATGTATTTCAAGTCTAATCTCTTTATGTCTGAGCAGAAGAATTTGAACTTAAAACCTATTTATTTAATAGGCCCTTCACAGATTTCACAAATCAACCTGTTCAGTTGGGGTTAATATTTAAAATGTTAAATAATATTTCCTTTCATGTATAGCAAAGCAAAACTCCAGAGTTCACTCATGTCGCGGCACATTTCAGCTCCTTAAAAACATCAAATATTTAAGGTGTACATGACACAGCGCTGATTTCATGACAGCCGCTATACTTAAAGTAAATGGTGCAGAAAATATATTTATATATGCGGATGACAGACCTGGAAACTTCCTCCTCAGCCAATAAACACATCAGGACTGAGGCTTGAGAGTGTCATTTGTGCAAAATGAAAATATCAACCCAGCTTCACATTATTCAGGAAGTGCTGTAGGACAGGCAACGTGGCAGTCATCACACGCTACATGCAGGATTTGGAGTGAGATCCTCCTTCCTCGCTGCGAACCACTGACTGAGGCAATGTGCTGACCCAAAGCCTCTGCACATCAAAACAAAATTACAATATGCCTACAGTTGAGAAATGTAGAAGGCTCAGGATTGAGTAAATGTCAGTGGCTAGGGTGAAGTGTTTGCATATAAGCGAATGATGTATGGTCTCGTCCTGTGCCATTTATTCCCCCAAGCAATAACGTAGCCGGATCTGTCTCTCAGACTTAATTGAAACGGGAGTTGTAATGTTGCCCTTTTCCTCGATGGGACCAAAAACATAACCTCTGACTCCCACAAGCAGCCAATACTGAAGAAGTGTGTGTGTGTGTGTGTGTGTGTGTTGGGGTACACAAGGGAAAAAAAGAGTGCCAACTTGTCACAGCATTATTTTCTCATCTCCTCTACATACACACCATGTCCATACTCTCCACACCAGTCCCTAAAAATGCCACACATGATACTCGTTCTACCTTCCCTCCATGTTCCATCGGCAACTCTGTTTATTTTCCCTTCCACAGAACAAAGTGTTCTTTCTGAGCAAAAAAAGCACCGTCCACATTGACCACTGCCTCAAGTCAGCAGAAGACAACCTATAAAAGTGAAACCCGAACTCTGCAACCGCAGTCTGTTCATGAAAACATACAGTGCACGCAGACACAGGCTCGCACACATGCATGCAACATGAGGACTCACAAATTTAGATATGCCACTTTTGCGTTAATAACATATAAAAATGTTTGCAAATGAAATGACAATTCCTGTCTTTTACAAACAATAGTGAAAAATACAGTGTCAAGCAACTATTTTAAAAAATGACAAGGAAAGTTATTGTGGACATCTGTATAAGTGTATCTCTGTCCCCGAGGAAAGAGATAGACAAAGAACAATAAATAACATCTGCCTGGCCTTCCTTGGGTCTGATCCAAAACAGGGAAATATCTATGACGTATCTGCATTTCTGCTCCTCTTGAGCAGTCGGAATGAAGACATAAAAGTCGGGATGTTTTGTGCATCACATTTTTCCAATTTAAATTTTAGTGACAATAACAAAACAAACAATGTCATCACTCTGACTTCATTTGCATACTGATTTGCTCACTCTCCATCCCTCTCTCTCGCACACATAGATGAACACAAATCTTAACAGATGTTCCTCTGAATGCACACACACACACACACACACACACACACTTGTAGCATGTAGGCATGCTGGCAGGAGACGATTATATATAAGTGTTGTGTCTTTTGAGAATAGCAAATGTCACAGCAACTAACAAAAAAAACAGTCAATGCCGATCTGGTGTGAGAAAATAGGAAATCTATGTATGGAGCTGTTTACTGTGGATAGAGCAGTACAGGTCTGGAAACAGAATGTGACAATTTTAAGATGTGCATGCACTCACATTTCCACCCTCTCCTGGGTATTGATTTAAAATGGTGGCTGCACGAATGTACTACCGCAGACCATGTAATCTTCCTTTGAGATGAAGACTTCCGAGAACGCAAGGGGAGAGAGAAAGGGGTCCACAGACCACAAGCTGGGAATGTGAAATTGTGGACAATTATTTGCTGAGCAAAATACAATGCCTGCCAGATGAACTGGAGCTCAACCTCCAAAACCCAGCAGCTCCCCCACCAAAATGCTACAGAGAAAAGTAGTGTGTGAATATGTGCGTGCGTGTGTGTGTGTGTGTGTGTGTGTGTGTTTTCAAGCATGTTGCTCTGTCTCTATTTCTCTCTCCCTCCCCCTCGCTCCCCCTCTCACACACATGTACACTCAGACACAAACGCACGGTCGAATTACCACCAGTCCAACTGTTTAAAAAAGAGGGGGAAAGTAACAAAAAACAAACAAAAAAACAAAAATCATATACATTATCTACAGTGTATATATCCTGGCAGAGATTTTTTATAAAATGAAAACATAATTAAGTTCAGTTGCTCTCAAGCTGTGGGCAACCTTACTGATAAATCCAGATGTTTACAACTTTTTAATGAACGTGTCCAATTAGCACTCAACACTAAAGCTCACCTCTTAATTTCTCTTTTAACTGTTGTACACACACACACACACACACACACACACACACACACACACACACACACACACACTTCACAGCCCTCCCTTTCCCCAACATATAAAATGTTTCCTCCTCAGTTTCTCAGACGGGGGGGTCACGTGACTCTGCACCCCATTCCATCAGACGGCTTAAGTTCCTAACAGGAGCGTCTTTAATACATCCAGATGTTTGCCAGCGTCGCGCTGCACTGTTGCTCTCTAAATGATCAATGCTCTGCCCTTGCAGTTTAACTGTCATTACATTACAGTGTGAACTGAAGCCGACCAGCTTTTCCCCGATGCCAAGTAGGAAGGCTACGTATATGCAGTCGATTTCATGCGCAACATAACAGGAAGAACACTTCGAAATGCGTAAAAAAAAGGGGGGGAGACAGTTACATTTCAGTGAGCGATAAGTTCAGTTCATGCTCGTCTAGACTTGTCATCACCTTAAAATAAAATGTTCTGAGAGCCACCAAACATAGGCTTATCACTTACCTTTCAGTGATCTTGGTTTAGCTTGCTTGCGGCGCGACATCCTATAGAAAACGCTGAAGTTGCTCAGTTTCTGTCTGATAATTTGTGTAAGACGGGATAGTCTAAAGGTGTAATCTCTCTAAATTTCACTGACCAAAATCGCGGCTGCCTTTTTACCATTACAGAAAGATGCAACTTAGCCCCTTGCCGTGCGGTCTAAACACGAGTTTGCTGTTATTTTGTGAAGAGTAGGTGGATGTTATAAAATCCAATTAGCCCGATCGGTATAGGCGACTCTATTTAGTTGAGCAGGGTATCGGGAAAAGTGTGAGAATATAGTAATCCCGTCATGCGCTTCCATTCTCCGTGAAAACACACACGCGTGTAGGCATGATGTTCGTTTAGAAATAAAAGCGGAATATTTGCTTTTCGCCTCTCATCTCAAATGCATCCGCGTGAGAAAGACATCAGCAAAACGCCTCCTGTGAGAGTGCAAAAAAAAAAATGCAACAAAACCAAAAAAAAGAAGGAAAAATGATAATTACACTTTTCACTTCATATCCACCTAACAGCATCAAAACTGTTATAGACTCTTCCTTTTCTCACTCCAGTCAGCTAATCATGAATTAGGTTCGGAATCTGATCTAAGTCTACGTCTAAATTGCCCTTAAAAGAGGATGAAGAAGCAGAGAGAAGATGGAAGCTCCCTCCTCATCACAAACCTGCAAGGTCTTGGACTGCGCTGTCGCTCCGGTAGTCCACATAATAATGGAAAATGGAAGCAAGGCCCCCAAAGCCATCAGGATGGCTCCAGAGGGGGCCCCTACCCCGCAGGGACTCGCTCTGTACGTAATCACTGAGGAAATCATTGTCAGCCTGCCTGCACTCACACACAGACAGAGAGGCATGATTAAAATCCTAGGGATCATGGCAAGATGCGGAATGCTGGATCTGCTGGTCCCCGGATCCGGAGTCGAACTCTAAACCCAAAGTCGGCTTGCTCACCCTGGCGTCTCCTCTGCCTCAGCTCGCCGTCGGCCACTCTCCGTCTACGGCAGACGGACTGGTCCCCCTTCTGGTGGAAATGGTTAAGCAGAAAGACATTTTCTGTGAGGCTGTTGACATATATGGCATGTAATGGCACGCACAAAATTTTGGGAATTTACGGTCTATTTTACAGATTACAGAGTTTCTTTTTCTTCATTAGTATTGTTCACTATGAATGAGATTATTGTGTCCCCCTAATTATTTGAGTATTTATAAAGAAATATCTCTTTTCTCAGATTTTAAATAGCCTAATATGTTTGTTTTTTTCTGGTTGAGTCAAACAATGTTGCCTCCTCCCCTTTAATATTATTGTGGGATTTGTTTTCTTGCCTTTATTTTTATTTTCTTATTTTTATAATTTCTATATTAATCATATAGTTCAGTAGTAAAAGGCCCTGTAACTAATTTTAGCCTGCACACTTTGAAGTTATTTAATTGGAAGGGCTATTATGTAAAAAAAAAAACCCTCACACAATCTCTTTCTTTCTTTTTCTTTCTTTCACAATGGTGCATTGGAATACACCTTCACCTGCACGTGGACGTCCAGGCCCCATACTACCCCTACTATGTGAAAATGAGATCCAGAGAGGAGTCCTGCAGTGGGCTTCTCACTCTTCACTCTGCCCCTCCGCAGCCTGGAGGTAGCCTCTGCCAGGGGCCCCATCTAAAAATCACAGTCACGCAACTGCTTTTCCCACTTTCAGTGCATTTCTATTCTGACTGATTCACAGAGACAAATGTAAGAGAAAACTGTGATTTTCGCTGCACACCTATAGGGAGAGAGAGAAACAGTCGATAGGGCAACTCCCAAATACGGGCTGGTGTAGAAGAAGAAAATTAACAACAACCTTTGATAGCCTTTACTGTGGCAGAATCTAACTTTGTTAAAGAAAATTCCCTATAAAAGTTAACTATAACTATAAAAGTTAATGATGTGAGTACATAATAAGGCTGCTCTTATTCTATAGGGAATTCCCACGTTTGACTTTGGAGTTCATAATGAGGCCATATACTGGTACAGGCATCTAAGGTAATCACTTAGCACAAAGTAATGTAAATGTAATAGAAAATTCAGAGCTACAGAAGAGATATCTATTAGCTGACAGTCATTATTAGCCTTTTATTTTAAACAGGCCTTATTATTTTTTATCTTTTGTCCCTAATCAGTGGTAGATGTGAGACTTTAACATAATAAGTGGAGACTTATGACCTACATATGATGCCAAGGCTTTTCATTCTGTTTGCTCAATTTGTATCTTGTAATTTTATCTGCACCCTTTGCTTTTCAAATAATTTCCCCACCCACATGCTGCCATAAAATGTGTGCAAAAGATCAATAAAACAAAGTATGACACAGATTGACGTGATGTGCTTTGGTAAATTCAAAGCCCTCACAAGCTACAGTAAAGTTGGTAAACACACACATATGAAACATCTATTTGTAGGTGCTTGGAATCTGTCAGGAGGTCTCAGCTGCCTTAAAACTTCAATCTTAACAATGCTCCAAAGTTCCCCCTCTGTCTCAGCGCTCTGTCAGGCGGCTCTCCCAAAGTTTTACTACCACCTTGCCCCCCCCCCGTACCTCTCGAATGCTCTCTCAAACACAAACAAACAGTGCTCTTCAGTCCTCCAGGGCTCTTTGCTACTTTCATTAGTGACAAAGTAACTGGGAAAAGGCTTGACTTGACTCAGTGCTTGCACAGTTCAGTCTCTAAGTTACAGTACATGCTCAGAAGTTGTTTTTTTTTCTTCAAGTGGAAGAAACCTCATGTGAGGAATGTTGCTCATGATGCCCCGAAAACTGTCTGACACGTCTTGTCCCTCAGGGATAACTTTATAAATATGGAAAGGAGAATCAAATATAAATTTTTGGAAGCAAATAGGTGCAATGTAAAATCAACAAAAATGTTTTTGTTTCAAGTTTCACCTCCGAGCGAGAGGGAAAAAGGGAATCAAACAAAGATAAATAAAAGAAACGTGACATGTTTGTCATAAAAACAATGCCAGCCAGGAAATTTCTATTGAGTTTGTATCTACATGATAGCGCTAAACTAAGCAGCTGATTTATTTGTGTAGGCCTGCGTGGTGCATCTTCGTATTTAGTCATTCACATAAACAATTTAATCGACCATCTAATTGTGTTGTCATTCAAAAATGCTACGTGCAGACTACACTACTTTGAAATTCTATCGAACGCACACAGGCACAGTGTGTTTTCAGATCACCCGAGCTTCTTACCACAGTATTTGTAGTAAAACTGAGCAGTTATGTGGAGATTTTCACCACCCATAGCTTTCAGTTAGACATCGAGACGCCACAGCAAGTGTGTGTGCCACAGCATCAGAGATTTCACTCTGCCTCTCAGCAGGGTGAAATGTTCCTCAGTGGAATCCACGTCCCTCAGGTTGTGGGACCCTTCAGCAGTTCTTCCTGACCTGTGGCCTGCTAACCCTCTGTCCATTTGACTCCGACTGCACATTGTCCGATAAAAAAAACAAACAGAACAAAAAAAAAACAAGTAGTAACTGAACTTTAAAACTCAGAGAAAGTTTTAATCCCAATGAAGTGTCTCCTGTAAAAATAATAATCACTGAAGGCTATTTAGTAGAATATTCTCGCAAATGGTGAAAAACGGCGGCTTAAAAGCACAGTCGGTCAATTACGCTCGTTAGAGGAGGGCAGATACACAGACATGCACATACACCAAGCACACACACACACACACACACACACACACACACACTCTTGACTTGCCTCATTAAAACCCATCCAGCTACTGGAACTCAGAGATGTGAATGTTTCCCTTGAGGAGTGGGGCACGTTCATTTTGAGAAAGGCAGAAGATTCAACTTTTTTCTTACTTGCTTATAATTACAGAGATTGCTGGAATGCATGACCCTGAGAATAAGGCTGAGTCCTGGGAGAGTCCACTAGAAGCATCACCATCTTCAGTCTTGCTCTCCATTGTGTCTCCCTAGTTGGTTGCCACCCACACCAGGCATGAGTGAGGTCGAGGCAGTGCTCCCATCACCAGAGGAGCACTCCCTGGGGACTTTAACTCTGCTCCAACAAGCCAAACTCCTGAGGCTGAGAAAAAAAAAAGTCAAGATAGCAAGTGACTGAAAACATTGCCCTCTCTGAGCACTGAGGCATACTTCCACAGTAAACTGATTAAAAAAAGAACAAAAACAACACGGAGAACTAACAATCAGAAGGCTTCAGAGTTGGCAAGCAAGGGTGAATGCTGCTTTCCAACTTTACTGTTATCCAAATTGTTTGGCAATTAAATACTGGAGCAAAAACGTATCATATGTATGCAGTCCACATAAACATTGTGTCTTTTTCTACCGAGAATTAGTGCATATAATGACAAAAACAGTCTGGAAATCTCATGAGAATATTCCTGATTTGCCACTCAGTAAAGAACCACGCCTGTTTCAACAAAGGGTCAGTGACGGCCTCCATGTCTCAACATCCTTGCAAATTGAAGGATGTCAGCAAAGTAGAGGGAATGTAGAGTGAGTGGTCTTCGTCAACAGTGACCTTCCAGCTGGATATCCACAACTTCCATCTTCCCAAGCCAAGGAGCCCCGTGGAGCAACTCCCAAACCGGGTCATTAGCGCAGTGGTGTCACCAGACAGCAGATCACGGGCCAGAGAGGGAACAAGAGGGGGACTCCTGGCACTGTAGTGGCTGCTGTGCGGTTTGACATTCAGGGCTGGCTGATCTATGGGGTTGGGGAGACAGTGCCCTTGCTCTGGGTCTTCATGAGGAGAAGGTCCTGGCAGTTTTCCCCTTACTTACTCCATCATAAAACTCAGGTCACAAGATGCTAGACTCACGTAGCCCTTACTTGCAACATCACGACCCAGGCTGTAGGGTGTTATCATGGCTTTAGTGACAATATTATCACTTGCGCCACTGGATCCAGCACTGAAAGCCATTTGACATCATCAGCGAGCTGATTTGTAGCATGATAAAATTCCTAGACTAACTAAAACATCTACACTCACTCACCAGCTGGATGCATTACTATAATGTCCAGAATATACACATATGGACTGTACATTTGCTGTCTTAGACCAACTTCAAATTGCCTGTCATGACAATAACCTCCAAAAAGATGTGTTATTGGCATGAAGAATACCATTTAACCACAATGGAACGGTTTCATAGTGTGATCAAAAATCATTCTAGGGGTTTTATGTCCTTCTCAAATGGCTTTGACCTCCACAGCCCATCTCCAGCAAATGGTGACCACTATGAACATGCCAAGAAAGAGGATCCCCTGGGGGCATTACCATGAGCCAAGACGAACGTTAAAATCTCCCGGTGAAAGATGGACATTTTCCACTTGGCACCGCCACACAAGATGAAAGGAAAAGAACCTTTCAACACTTTTTCTTTTTTTACTGAAATGAGAGTGATTTTTTTCTTGCTCATTACCACTCTCTCATTAGGAGATCTTCCCTGTACGATGAGATCAAGCCTACTCACCTCTCTATATGCTGGTAGTTAACTAAGCTGCAGCATGTACGTTTGCTACAGAGCCCCTTATCATACAGAACATTTTACACAATCAGCCAGACTCGCCTCGGAGTGGTACCAATGTCTGATTACCAGGTTCAATAGATCTCACACTGAATTTAACAATTTAGTCAAGCATATTTTTCAGAATCAAACATGTCATGGCTAAAATAAAGTAGCTACTGCCTTTGGTTATAGTGATGATTAAACTCCATGAAAATGGCATATATAGACTCCGTAACCTGGAGAACAAACACAAAACGTGTATTCCTCTAAACCTAACCCAGTGAATTAGGCCTTTGTGAGTTTCGTGAATAATTGCGTAGGCAATGACTACAGCTCGAATGAAAGCTTTTTGACTCTGTTGCAGTTTAATGAGTTGGAGTACAAATTAAGAGCAGCCATCTTCTCATCAGCATGTCCAATTCACTTCGGCATCGTCCCTGGAAAATAGGTAGCTGTGTAGAATGACTGGTGTGGTTTAGTTGTGTGAAGGCATGCGGATAAAAAAGGCTCTGAAGGATTAGAAGAACCCCTCACTCCCAGGCCATGCACGCATTATTCATCCCACCTCCTCCTCACCCCTCTCACCTTCATAACTCCCACCCGCCCACCACCTTTCTTGCTCCCCGATGACTCCCCCACTTCCCTGACAGTTGCATAAGCCCCTAGAACCTCTCTCCGGACCTCGGTTGCGTGAGTTGGGAGTTGGGACGGTGTTAATTAAAAGAAAAGGTTAACACACACGGGGCTGGCAGAAGGCACGTTCAGGAGGCTCCCTTGGTAGAGCAGCTGCTCGCTGTTTCCTCCCTCAGAGGCCAGGTGATTGGGGACACCAGGATGAAGGAGTGACTGAGCCATAAAGGATGGAGCTGATTTGACCCTCACGCTAAGGAGCAGCCAGGGGGTGTAGCGAGTGGTTCCACTCACCTGTCCAGTACCTCCCTGCCCGAGCCTTGGTTTGGAGCTGATTAGTGTGTCCCAGAGAAGGTCTCACCTCCCTAAACACCGCCCACACACACATACCTTCGTTAGACAGTGGGATGCATGCCAGGCCCATTTAGAGGAGTATGTCAGAGAGGTAAGGAGAAACAGACAAAGTGTGGGATGAAAGGAGAGGTACTGAAATGGCCTTCCAGAGAGGAAAAAGTGGTGGACATCAAAGAAGGGGTCAAAGGGGACTGAAGACACACTGAAGTTGAGTCTCTGAGAATTAGCCCATCAAGATCCCGCACAGCTGTTGTCGCTGACTGCACCATGTGTGATGTACTGTCTGTGGGAGATCATTAAATAATGATAAATTATCACTTCATATTGCTCAAATATGTAGCATTATTTTCAAAAACAGAATATTCATTCGGGAAAATAGTTGGCCTAGTTAAGGAGAGCCAACATTGAAATAGGTGTATTGCATCAATTGGGAATAAATGATAAATGGATCACACTCAGCAGCAATATTTTTAAAATTAATTCATTAAATTAAAAACACTAAATTGGCTTAATATTCCTGAAATAAGACTAAATGTTTAAAAAACAACAACATGATTTTATCTTGGTATTTTGCTTATTTGTTTTCACAATTAACCCTCTCGCTAAATTCTCTCACAAATGGTTCCCAATATTCTCTATCTTAGGTCAAAACATTGTGATGATCAAACATAGCAGACTGATTGCCACTTAAATTAATTCCAATAAATACTCATGAGCTTTTAAGACAAACAAGAGGGAGTGAAACAGTTTTTCCTTCCTTTCCCCCCCCCAAACAAGCAGAGATAATTAAACATCTATCCTCAGAGAAGAAGTGTTCCCACTGGAAGGTTGTTTGGTTTAAGGATTTGCTCAGTGGTTTGACTCGCCAGGGACTCTCCATTTGAGTCTCAAGGTTTTATATCTCTAACAAGGCTTTAATTGCCAAGGTAACAGACCACCTGATTAAGCCTGACAATAAGTCTGCTTTATCTGTGGGGTAGGAGCGAGCAGAATAGACTGCAGGGATGAGGAGGAATATTCAAATTCAGCTATCAGCGAGTCATGTATTCATGCTCGATAAGGTTGTTATTTTTATTCAGCCAACAAGCAGAGAAACATATTGTATGGTCATGCACCTCAGCAGTGTGAACTTGCCTCAAAAATTCTATTTACTGCACGTCAACTTTGGAAATGCACAGTACTTGCAGGAAAGATCCTAATTCTACTGAGAGTGTGGAGGAGGCGGCACTCAAAGCCTCAGGTCCCATGCCATGTGCCCTCCTTATTGTAACGAGTGCATTTCTCTCCTCAAACTATGACTGGTGAGTGCATCGAGGAGGAGGGGTATTCTTCACAGTAGACGGGGAGCGTCTGGTGGTGAAAAACTCTGTGTTAAAGTCCCATCTCTCCTGTCAGAGGGCTGACACGGGGCATCCAGGGACGCGAGGCCTTTGGTGCTCAGAGTCTGGACACTGGCCTAGTTTCCTCCCTCTTCTCCCCTCCACCACCCACCAACCCCCCTCCTACAACATCCCACCTACAAAACACTCCTCAGCCGCCCTATCTCATCTGTTCTTTACTGTCATCCTGACCTCAATGAACTGCCCTCCTCCTCCAACACATCCTCTCCATCCATTCCCTTCGCCCTGTCTTGCTTTCACTTTTTCTTGGCAATCCTGTTAATATTTGAAATATTAAACGTAATCTTGAAAATAGAAATAACAGAAGTTACATGCTGTTTAATGTGCTGCAGTTGACCACCTAATTAGCAATCTAGCCTGCAAACTGATGTTAGCAGTGGGCTTTTCCCTGGTGAATGGTTGTTTGGTCAAAAAGCTAAAGTGCAAGAGAAGATGTGTGTTCATGTTAGATAAGAAGGAGACTAACAGGAAAGCTGGGTTGTTGTTCAAAGTCTGTGGTGCTTGTGTTGTGTAGCAGGCTGCCGTCTGGCTGTTAGTTTGACCAGACGTCTGTCTACAATGGAGCGGTGATGTTACTGCTTTATGCAAATATGGTTTAAAATGACGTGATTGCATGTATGGAAACTGAAAACTAACAATATTCAGACAGAGGAAGAAACCAAAGAAATATAGATATACATTTCGTCCTTATGGTTACTGATTTTTTCTTAAAGGAGAACACAGAACATGTTATTTATGGAGCAAATTGGTATGATGTAGCAGAAGACAACATGCAATTTCATTTCAGATGGACTTTAACTCAAGATCCACTTCTAAGTGGACCTTGAGTTAAGATTATTTTCTACAACTTTTTGCTTTATAATTTTATAGATGTGATTTACCTCTTAAAAGCAGGTCTTTAGTGATTTAAAGATGTGAATGGATGTTTACTAATCAGTGCTGTATGTCTGCTGTTACAGTATGTCCCAGGTGAGAGAGACAATTTTCCACTATTGTGAGTAATAAAGTCCCATTATGCTGTAACATCGCTCTTGGCACTGTTGGTATTCAGTGTCAAATACACTGAGAAAAGTCTTGCACTATTGACTATTTTGTCAAATTGTTGCACTCACATTTTTCTGTCCCAGATCATAGGATTCTTTTCAAAGCTTTGCCTGTGTGACATTTTAAAACTGTTACTGTATACAAATGACTTATCTTACCATCCCAAAAACAACATTCAAAGCACCTCTGTCACATGAACATGCTCTACATGTCATTTCATGAAATTCAGTCTGACATGAAGCGTCAACTCTTGCACTTCACATCATGCGCACCTATGGAAATTTTCCATGTCAGGATGGTGCTCTCTCTCTCGCTCTCTCTGGCAGGTGTAAATGGTGCAAGTTTCTGTCTTGTTCAACACCCGTGCTATTTTGATGTGTTGGCAATCCCTTTGCCAGACCAATAACTCCCTCACGCCAACACTACTCTTTTATGCTGCCTGCTTTATTCTCATTCTTGGGGGAATCCTCACGAGATACATAGTGTGCCTCTTAATTTCCCCAGGGATGCATGTAGGCAACATACACTAGTGATTTTCCAAGGATGAAACACAGGGAAAACATTAGAACGGGATATATCATGACATCTACTGCTGCAGGGTCAGATAACCAGTTAAGTGGGTTCCATAACTTGTCACAAGTCCATGTTTTGCATTTCTCCTCTTTGTTTGTCTCCCATTTAAGTTTGCTCTTTTGTTTTCCAGGCAGAGGGTGAAATTATTCTGAACAGTGTACTACTGAGCAACATGCAGCCAGTAAGTGCAGCATAGTAAGGGAGAATCCCAGGGGACGATGTGGCCCGGTGGGTTTGGTTTGTACACCCGTCACACACTTCTGAGGGGTGACGTGCATCACTGCTCCACTGAGGGAGAGCCTCTGCCATGTTTACTGTCATGTTCCAAGGTATGCTACGTGGCTTCAAACACATCAAACACATCTACAGGAATACTGATATTGGGAATGCCATGGGGAGCCACACGAAAAGGTACAGACGTATTCCTGAAAACACACATGCCCATGACCGTGCCAGAAGCACTCACAAACCACACAAAAATAAATCTATATTGTTAAAATGCTTTTTAATAAATATTATGAAGTTGTCTATGATTGTGATACATTCATTTACATAGATACATGGTTGCATGTACATCTCTAAAAGACAGCAGTGTATTGGATAGTGTCTCATTCATGTCTGCACTACTGTATCTAAATTTGCCAATATGCCATTTTCTCTGTTACTATGTAAACCACTGTGCAATGCCAACAGTAACACCTATGATGTAAAAGAAGACAGTATAGCCAGGGGATTCATTGTTCAGATTGTGAGAGCTGATTGGAAACAAAATTGATTACATCGTCCGCAGGGCTTTAGTATTAACACATTATCATTAAATATCCAAAAATCTCAAATTTTTTACAATGGTTTCTTGTCAAACCCATATTTGATATATGATGCAATACATTCCAGCACAATGTCAACATAATGTCAATAACCTGGTGTCTTTCATACACAATCACTAGGCTTTTGGGGTGTGCCGCCACACGGCTGTACTTGATTTATGAAGAATGGTCAAAACTGATTTGACTAGCAAAGTGCTCCCCTCCCTGCGTGCTGTTTGTAGTGTTGACGAGGGCTGAGTTGTTTGCTGTGCCTCTAGGCGTGAGGATGAGGGGGAGCAGCCTGGAGTTCCTGCCTGGCTCAGGGGGAGGTTGGACTGGATTAGACGGCTGACAGCTGGGCCACATCTCTGGAGGCGCAGGGCGGAGAGGCCCCCTGTCTGCCTGCCTCTGCACCAAGTGTCAATTTGAGCATGAAGGAAGGATGGAGTGAGCCAAAGAGTAAGTAAGTGAGCGAAGTGGGGCCACTGGTAGTCCTGGGTGGATTGACATCAGCGGTGCATGGGCCGTGCACACCGTTAGGCATCAAGAAACACACTGTTTATTTAGCGGGTTTTGACTTGGGGGCACAAACATGTGCACACTTGGACAGACACACCGACACAAGACAAAACACTCTTACAAGGTTGTAGCTCTTGACCGCTCTAGTTTGGGTAGTGATGTTTACAGCACTACATGGTATCAGGAAAGCATATAAAACAGGCTTAGCTATTTGACTTCAAAACGCAAGTGTTGCTATTAATTGCATTTGTTTTATAATCAAAGCCCAATCTTTTCTTCACAGAATCAAAGCTTTTCAATAATGCAGAAATGGCAGTGAAACTAGCTCGCCTCAGGTGGTATCCTGTACAATTATGTGCAATCAAGATTACAAACTACTTCAAAATCAAACGCACTCCTATTTTACTTCTATTTTCAGTGATGGGATATGTAATTAAATCTGACTTCTCTAAGTGGTTGCATTACTTGATAGGCTGACTTTCAACATTTGGTCCAACTTCCAGAAGAGATTCCTTGATAAAGTGTTTGATTGTAGCATGCACAACAACTGGCATAATTTACTTCTGCAGCACCATGTTAATATGAAGAATGTTCCTGTGCCGTATGAGAATTTTCTATAATAGGTTTTCTCTAATCCTGAGAGACTGCTTTGTGTATTTCCTGCACTGAGACTTGGCTATCACTGGGACGTGGGATGTGGGCCGGACTCGACTTTATTAGCTGGTGATGTTCTAATGTGATTTATTTTTATAAATGAGAGTGGGGTGGGAATGCAAGTGGGGGTGGAGGCCAGTATGCAAATATGGACCCTCATTAAACACCACCACCACACAACATTATCTGCTGCTCCTCAGATTGCTTGTGCGCATTAACGAGGTGCAACCATGTCTGCTAACTAATGACAATGTAATGATCAGAGCATTCATGATAAAGTCATCAGAAGGCATGACATTTACACATCCGATGTATTAGCAGAATCTCTACCACCCATACACTCAGGTGAACCCCAGGTTCCTCCTCATAAATGTATCCATTTGAGAAACTCAAAAGTGATTAAAATTTTTAATTTAGAGTTCATAACAGTGACCCTCATTGACAACAAACTTATACCTTCACTTCTTAGACGTTTTTTTAATGAGTCTTATGTTAGGATTACAAGCTCCCCTAAAGGTAATAAATAATTATCTGAGCCTTTGTGCTGCTGAAACCCTTTGAAAACATAAACCATGCATTAAAGCTGGGGTAGGCAAAATCTGTGCACCTATGAAAAACCTTCCGCCTCTCTCTGCTGCCTCATATCACTCCGCTAACCCCCTCCCACCAAATCCACAACTTCGACCAGCAGCAGAAGGAATCGGTTCCCCTGCGAAACCTTATCCCTCATAGGGCTCACTCTCCACGGCGTGAGCTTCACTGATACCCCGGTCACTCCCGACGCGACTTGTCTTTTCAAAGACGCCTCTCCAGCGCTTCGCAGCCGCAGAGCAGAGAGCCCCAGGCTTCAGAGGCAGCTGCAACGCAGTCCGGCAGCAGGATGAGAGGCTAGTACAACGCACACACGCCACTGTCCCCCCTCAAAAGTTATTCCCCACTGTTTATTATCATGCCTCTTTGCCACACATCGATACGAGCGCCATGGCATCGAACATAATGAGGCCGAAGCTCCGTGTGGAGCCGGGGTGTGTTGTTTTTGCTATACGCCGCTGTAGGCAAAGGAGGTATTGGAAATTTATCACAAGTTGCAGGATTTTCTGCAATTGAATCAGCACCATCAACACACCATCTCTGTGAAATAACCTATGATTGGTCAAAGTCTCCCGTCACGGGATAGATTTTCTGAAGCCTAAAAACAGAGCCAAGGGGGGGGGAGTAGTAGAGGTTTTCTCTCAGACCACTTGAATTAAAATATAATGGACAGTTGTTATATTTTTGCCCAATGACGCCAAAAAAATACTGCCTACCCCACCTTTAAGCTGAGTTACAAATGGAAAGTCTACTTTTCATAGCTCTATTGTGATATAATGCACTTTCTTCTATACTCTAAACGTCTAAAAACATCTGTTTTTTGCCTTAAAATACCAATGTCATAATCACCCTATATTTGACTGCAGTGTCTTTAATATTCCGTATGTTTAGAATGATTTATGATTACAAACTAAAAAAATTTAGCATTTTACATTTGTCATCAAAGTGCCGTAAATATATCTTGCATTTTTAATGGCTGCTGTATTACAAAGAATCTAAGATTCAAAAACAATTATGTATTTTCACTAACAATGCTTAGGTTGTTTAGCTTTGTTTCAAGATGTTGCAAAAACGACCATGCAAGTCTGCGCAGCAGTTTTATTTTTGGTCCTTCCAACTTTCTTATGAAGTTGGGATGCAGTTCTCTGGGGATTTTCATGAGCCCATTTCTGTGTAAAGATCTTTATGGCTTTTGCGGGAATGAGGAGATTAACCCCATAACAAGCAGACATCTTATAGCTGATCTGAGCATCATTAGTCCACATTAATAACCCATGGAAGTGCAAATGGGCTTTTTTTTTATCATCTTAATTACATGACATCTGAGCTCTCTATCTAAAGATGACTCTTTTTAGAGATGAGACGGGCTCTGTGACTTCGAGGTATTTGTTTTTGTGTGCACATCTGACAAAAAAAAATCCTGGTGCTAAAGAATGTGCACGCACACACACACCAGCCATCTAAACTAAAAAGGATGCCATTGCCCATTAGAGAGATGGATTGACAGGAGTGCAGAATAAATCTTTGTGGCAGTGAGTCAGAAATATAAATAGAGCACCTAAGATAGATTTGTCTCTGGTGTTGATGAAGTTACCTTTGGGGGTAGAGCTCTATCTTTTTAGTAATGAGGACAACCACAAACAGTTTGGTCTCCTAATGAGAAATTATAGTTTTGGACGTGCCATACAAAAATGCCATAGCACCTCACTTAAGCATTTTCTAAAAATGCCAAAAGTGGGATTCATCTGTGAAAGAATCAGCCCCACCTGGTGGCTTTGATGTACACAATACACTCCTATACATGGGGATGAAAAATTGTTCAGTAATCCACAGCACTTCTGTATTATTGGAATACCTTCAATGAGAGATTTTTTTTCAGCAGTCTTGGGTGGTTAGAAGATGTTATATCAGCTCAGGAGTTGCTTCAGAGAACATTTATTTTCAGCATCAAGTCTACACATTTACGCACTGATAGTACCAATACAACAAATCTACCTTTAAATTAAAGGTCTTCCAAGTGTGTCTGCAGTTAATATTAGCAGACACACTCACACACGTAATCTCTTTAAGTGTCTCTAATCAAAACTTCCTTTCCATGACAAAAAAAAAACAAAAACACACCATTAACAGCAGAATTATTTTAATTAGATCAATAAACGATGGTAAAAATCAGGTAGGCAGGGGAGGGAAGGAATGCTCTATTACACATTTTATCATCAAAGTGAGTGCTGTGCTAATTATGCTAGCAGCACCCAGTCAGAGCAGCCCACCAGAGACTGATAACAGAGGATTGCCCAGGGTTACAGTGATTGCACACCACAAACTCCCTCTTCGCCATCTCATTGGACACGTTGGGATGCTGATATTCATGTAAAAATAGGATACATAATGATATAGAACAGCACTAAGACAGCGTGGTATGCAGTGGGTTTTTTTTTCCTTTTTAACCTGAGTTTGAGAGCTTGCATCCCATTAGAGCTCTATTGCTAATCAATGTGAGGCATTATAGGTTGTATAAATCACACTCTGACACCTGCTGTATGGGTCGTTAACAGAGAACTCACCAGGGAGGAATAGACAGAACAAGCATGCAGACACACAGAACAGAAATGTCTGAAGATCAGGCTGAGGCATTGATACCAAAACACTATTATGGTGATCAAGGAGCTGATCAATAGAAAGATTTGGTACAACTTAGTGAGGTCATACACTAAATGTCTATAGGCATTTCTCGTTTAGTAAAGCAAATATTGGTTTGGTCTTCAAAGATACACTCACAGTCTCGCTGCTTTCTAATAATGCTATGTAATCTAGGCTCAAATGATTATTTGCAATTTGCGGTTACCAAACAACCACAGACCACCGGAGGTGTTTCTCAAATATTAGGAGGCAAGAAAAAAAAAAAAAAGAGGTTCCTGTGAAAATTTTTAATTGAGGATGTAGTCATTCTGCCCGAAAAGGCATGCAGGAAAGTGCACACGCAGGCATTTGTAACCTGAGTGTGGTACAGAGGGGGACCATCTGAAGACTCGCAGGCCCTTTGATGTCTTCTGAATACAGGCATAATGCATGTGTAATTAATAAGCCATTTGCATATGATGAACTAGGGCACTTAGTCAATGTTCTCGGGATACAAATACCTGAGGAAAACAATAACAACGGAGAACATTAAAAAAGGGAGTCTACGCAAAAAAAGACAAATCTATGGCCCGCTTCGGATTAGAAATACATTAGCAGCTAATTATGTCCTAATTGCCAATATTTTAGCAGGTGTTTGTACTTAACCAGTGGTAATGCCCTCCTGGAACAAGCTCATCAGGGTTATTCTCAAGTGAATCACTGCAGTCCTGGATGATTATGATGCGACAAGATGGACTCATGGTCAGAAGAAAATGGATAATAATGAGGCTGCTGAATAGGACAACAACAACAACAACAAATAGCAACATCAATAATAATGATAATAATATGAACATTAATGTTAGTAAAAATAATAACCAAAGAAGAAGAAATTAAGGAGAAGAAGTAGAGGAAGAGGAAAAATAGTAATTCAGTGCCATCTATAACAGAGTCAAAAAAACAGAAACAATTAGAAACTGTTACTGGTGCTGAGATATTAGTGCTGAGAGCACACGGTTCAAAGAGGAGTATTAATTTTTCGGCCAAATATTTTCAAAGCAATCAAAGACTCTGGGAGGTGGAATTCTCTTACCTAATCAAACAGCAAATGTAACCCAGCGCTTGATTAAATATTGAGCTTAGAAGTTTCAGATATCTTTTTTCATTGGCCTGCTGGCATTTGGCAGCGAGGGAGCATCAAACTCCCACAAGTCCCTGGAGTTGGTCCACTCTGGAAAAGTGCTGAGCCAGCAGATCAAACTGTAGAAATGTCATGGAGGGAAAAGGAAATGAAGCACAAGCATACATCAACTGAGAGTCTTCTTCATCGTCTGACATTTTAGTTCTTGATGAGGTCCAGATGAGTAATACTGTGGGAAGTAAACTTGAGTCATGCCTATTGAATCACAGAATTATGACATGTTTAGCGTTGCATGATAAATTATCTGCTAAAGGACAGACTTTTTCATAGAAGACATTTTGACATGTCACAGTAGGAAAAGCAGAGATGTAAATAAAATCAATGTTGGCTGAATTCCATTTAGCTACTTCAGTTTCAGGGTCCTGTTATTGTGCATGCCAACTCACTGTTACACTGTCATGGCTTACTGGGACACTGGAACAAAACCATTAATTGTTAAAGTGGAAACAGACTCAGATTGACAACTTTTCAACTCCCCCCCACTTAGCGGTAACATGGCTACCGCTAGCAGCCTGGCTACTGTCCAAAGCAAGAAACAACTTTGAGAATTTGAACTAGAAACCCTGATCTCCGTGCTATAATAAAGGCAGAGTAAAACACCCGGTAGTATTAATAAGTAGGCAGGTTTTGTTACTTACTGATCTAGTAGAAAGGAACTGATCTTCGGTTTGGAACCCTCTCAAGTCCCGGAGCTCTCTCCATCGAGTTAATGCCCGTCCGAGGTTCACTCTCCTTTTACCTCGGTTTTTATCAATCTCCCTTTTCGCCTTCTTTGCCTCCTCCGACAACGAGGCTCAAAGTTAGTCTGGTTGTTCCACCATCCGCCATTTCCGCTGCTACAGGGGAAAACAAAAGCGCTTTCCTCTTCCTGTTTTGGTTGTGCACTTCCTTTGTGCCGTAAATCGAGCCTTCATTTTCCTGGGAGATCGTACCCGGTGGCCAACAGAATTGCACAAAAGCGAAGCTTACAGGGAACCAATCTAAACGCAGACGGTGTCATTCTGTAGCCATACAGTGTGCAATAAACTTTACTTCATAATGATAAGTTAAAGCAAAAAACTTTAAGTTTAAATAATGATTTTCATGAAATCAAACCCAATTTCTGATGCAATTAATGGTAGGCATTTTTCAGCAATAGTCATTCAATGTATTTACAAATTACCTCTCATTATAGTAGTTTTCACTCTATTGGCAAAATCTGCCAACCCAAACTGGATTCAAATTACTGCACATGGGATTCACAGGAAGCAATGCAGCATTTAATACAGTGTTACTGTTTGTAATTTTATCTAATTGATATCAGCCTCACCGTTACTGTTCACTCTCCCACAGCTGTATCGACTGTGTTAAGTTACTGCTAATGCAATTAGAACACTTCCTACTGCTCTACTTCACATTAAAAGCATTCAACTGGCGAAACACGGGGTGGCTTTTATTGTGAAGCCAACAGAGGAAACGCAATGTATTTGCCACTGATATTAGCGCTGGCAATGATCAAAGTAGTCAAAAATGCGTCTACAAAACAACGAAACGTTTGGTTGCACTGTAAACAGATACACCAGTTACTCTTCTGTTGTATTCCCGAAAACGCAAGTAAAGAAATCTTATAACCTTAATGTTATCAGTAACACCTGTGACAACTCAAAATGTCTGCTGTGAAAATGTCCTGTTTATGTGTTTGACTGCACAGATTCACCCTGTATGTCACTAGTTCAGCTTCATGTCCATAAAAACGCAGATTTACGCTAAAGTCTGCTGAGAGTTATAATTCCACATATCCTTGTGTGTTATTGAAACTAGTCCCCCAAACAATCATACAGGTCCTTTGACATTTCACAAGTCTGAAATACCATTTTCCCAGTTCCCGACTCAATACCCAGTGTTGCATCAAATATCTAACTTTTTCCTCCATCTTTTTTTGTTCTACTCCCCACACTTACCATTGTATTGTTCGACCTTGAGTGAGATGCTGTCAGGCGCTTTTTAGAACATAAGCGTTGCAGTTTCCCATAATCCACTGGGAGTGTTGAGGTGAGAGCTGTGGCCCAGTAGCACTCTGAGTGGCTGGCAGCGGATCAAAAGCAAACGAGGTACCTGAGCTCATTCCAATTATAACAGCACACACTATCAACTACAAATACAAACAGCACGTAAGTGATAGCGCTGGTGGCCTGGAGGACTGCTGCCAGAGAGCAGGCAGCATGCTAATCAGGATACCTCTTGCCATGGGCTATTTAGGGAATAGCCTCTTATCCCACCAATTCCCTATGCCTTAGCCAGGGAAATGAAAGAGAAAAAGGGGAGTGAATTCCCTGAATGCACAATCCAAGGACAAAATATTAGAAAATGGATCTTTATCTTTGCTCTTGGCCATTATCCATATTAATTACAAAAAAGCATTGCATATGTGCTGAATAAAATATAAAGACATTTGTCAAACATACAACTACAAATTATGACCACCCTCTGTAATTGGATTTTCTTATGATGTTAATTTAATCATCAAACTAAAGTAAAATAATGTTGAGAAAAAAAGAAAACATTACCATGATTTCTTCATAAAGAATTTCATTTTCATCATATTTCAAGCAAATCTCACATAGGCTTCTGTTGACTTTACAAAGCTGGCATCACGCACTCTACCCTTTGCAAAAGCAGGATGTGGAAAAACAAGATCCTCAGTCATTTGCACATCACTTCACACTGTTTATTGCAATTAGTCTGATTATTCATAACTAAATCTTCCCAAGCATCCCATTGTAGTCGGCCAATCCAGGAAAGTGATTTATATCCGGTCGACTGTCATGGGGGAAGGAAGTGAGATGTTTGGAGTAGTTCTGTGGTAACACGCACACTCCCCCACTTGCACGGACAACCCCTCAGAGTTTGGCAACTCTCCAGAGCCATGCAGGGGCGGCGGAGTACAGCGGGAGCCTGAGTGAGAAGCACACATTGTGCACCGCGGGACCCCACCAGCCCCGGCCCGAAGGCACAACTCTCAAGGACATGGAGAACTGGGGCAGAGAACTTCCAGGCTTCCCACTGGTAGGGCAGGCTGAGAAAAAAAGAGGGAAAGTTTCCAGAGTGTCTCTGTCTGTGTGAGTGTAGCTGGTGAAATGTGTTGTTAGGAGAAGATACATGGATTCTCTTGATCAGTAAACACTAACCATGCAAATGTTTCTTAAGCATAGAATGGCTCTCTCCAGTAAGTGTGTGACATTTATTGACGTGGTCTAGAGGTGAAATGAAAGAGGAAAATTCCTATTTAAATCAGATTTTGTTTCAAAAGAATAAGTGGAGGCGGGGTCAGGCTGGGCTCACAAGTCATATAGGTGGGTTGTAATCAGGGAGATATGGTGGGAAAAAGGGAATACCAAGCAAAAAGTTCTTTACTAAAACTATGTCTGCGCACATAACTGTGTTTGTGTTTCTATCTCTGTGTATCCAGACTCTGATCTCCTAGTCAAATATAATTACTGATTTGTATGACACCCCAGCAAGTGATACATATAAATCGATGGCTCAAATACCCTCATGGTGTCATGGAGGGAAGTGTAATTCTAGGTTTTGCAGACAAATAAAAATGTAATCTGAAAATGGAAATTACAGCTTTCAGTTGCACTAAATCCAAGAGTTCTGTTATGCAATATTTTAAATAAGGCGATAGATCAATGAATATTTACTGTTTGCAGAGTGCTTTAGAGTGAATCTGCTTGAAAATCTATAATTTGAATACTTCTTCTGGATATTTCTGTGAAATATGACAGAAAATGATGCATATTCTGTTTTTTGATATAAAATTGTATAAAAGAGGCAAAGTCTTTGACACTGCTGGAACAAGCATTGAAAGCAGCAGCCCTTTCTCTCATTGTCCTTCCAGTCAGGAGCTCAGGTTTACTGTGGGTCAGCCCCCTCTCTCTCTACATCAGGGGGAAGGAACCACACTGATCTGAGATGGAGTACCCCCAACCAAACCTTACCACATCGACCCATGCCACCATCGTGGGCCTCTAATGGAAGTCCTGGGCATCCAGACGCCTCCCCCGCTCCGACATGGACGTCAAGTAGCGCTCTACTCATCATTGGAAGCAGCAGGCCTCACAGCCCTCCTTTTCTCTCCCTGGGACTGGCTTTTTGGGAACATTGCAGGCAGATGTGTCCAGATGAGCACGTTCTAATTTGTGGGCCCAGGTTAATGCTCCGCCAGAGGCCCTAGAGGATCAATAGCTTTATTTCCCTAAAACGCCGGCATGGTGAGAACCAGCTCACGGGGTGCTTTTAATACCGCCACAGTTCCAGTGACGACTGAGCTGTATTGATTGTGCCCATGTGGAACTACGTGCGCCTTCTGGGGAAGGATCTATTTGTGTCACCCTGGGCTGGGATGGGGGCTCCACTGGAGGAGTAGAGAGCTCAGCCAATGGAGGATGCCAAAAACATCAAAACAGCCATGTTTACAGATTACCCAAAGGGAAAGCAAATTACTGCAATTATGCAGGCTGTGGGAATACTGATATCAGCATACCTGCTATTTCACCCAGAGACTACTTTTATGAGGCTAGAACACATACAAAACAGCACACTCAATTTGATTTGATGGCTAAACCCTCAACAAACGATGGGATTTAAACAAAGCACTGCGCATCAGATGCATGCAAAACAATGTCTTTCTAGGGGATCGCCCTATTTGTGTATGTCAGGTCCAAAAATCTTTTCAGTTGTTTTGAAACTAGATATAATAGCTTACGCAAACATCTGTGAGGCAAGTATGTATCTGGCAGACATAGTGATGAACATGTAATATTGAACATTGTCTCTACCATAGTTTTTTTTCCCCAAACAATGGCAATTAATCATTCTTTGTAAACACTGCAAATTGCTTTACAGAAAACTCATTTACCCTTGCAGCATTTATCTCATATATCAGCGCAGGGACAACATACAGAGGAGTCTTATCCAAATCACGGGCCTTTGTTTGCAGCTGTCGTGACATATTCATGACTGGGGCCATAATAGTCAGATTCCTGTTATATCCCCCAGGGAGAGCAGAGAGAATGGTGTCACATCCAATTACTGCGGCACACTGTAGAAGTAAATCAAAACTTGTGCCATGAACTCTGGAATCTAAGGTGCACACACACACACACACTGCATGAGCAAAGCGAGACAACAGTTATATCAACATTGATAGAATATTGGAAAACACATTCTCCTGGTAACTTGGAGGTCATGTATGGATTACACAGGAAAATGGGATTAGCTGGAGGCTGTTGGCTGCCGTCTTTTCAAAACATAAATTGACACACATAAGATCTAGGAGCGAGGGAGGCAGGCGGCGCTTGCTCAAGATTTTACAATTATGGATTTGTTTGTCAGTGTGCAGAAATTGAAATTGCAGATGAGGACGATGATATGCCCCTTATTGGAGTAGGAACAATGGGGTCACCAAGTTCACCCACACCTTCTCCTCGGCACCAATAAGATGGTTTTCTGCAGAGTGAAATGAATGCCTTTGTCTTTTCCTCCACAGTAGTCTTTGGGAGGCTTGGTGGTTTGGTGGTTGGAGGGTATCTCAGCAGTGCATAGCCCAGTTTCACCCTGGAGCGGTGCAAAGCTCCTGCCCAATAAAACAGGCTGCATCCCCAGGGCCTCTCCCTCAAGCCTCCAGTCAGCGCTTGTTTTTGCACCATTTATTTAGTGTGACACATCTCCAATTAAACTGTGGAGGCTGCTGCATTCCCCCCATAACTACCTCTTATACCTCCCCATAGACTTTCTGTCATACTGAGAGTGTGGGTATGAGAGAGTGAAAGGGAGAGTTAGTGGGAGAGAGAGAGAGAGAGAGAGAGAGAGAGAGAGAGATCACATCTTGCCTGCCAGCTATGATCACAATGTCATTTTCCCCTCAGTGGTTAGGAGCCTCCTCTGAAAGGTGCCTTGAATTATAATTATCAAAATATTGAACAAGATAATCATCCTCTTAAATGAGGCTGCCACTTCACTATTTGCCTTACCATCACAGAACATGCTTGGAGTAATGCTCTCCTGTAAGCTTTTTTAATAACTAATTTAGAACTACACAGCCAAAGACATCTTTTTGGGCAAGATGACACTTTGTAATATTGAGTTACTTAAGTTAGTCATTAATAAACTACCACTGAAATTCATACTCAGCCAGAATTCCTCCACTGCCTCACTGTTAGTCACGCGCCCATCAATTTAAATTCATGAGCGTTTAAAGGAGATCTTTCATAGGAGGTAAGAGTCTCCTTGCCACCTCTTCATCCTCCCCCAACGGCCCCAGACACAGTCACAGGAGGAGTGACTTTGTCCGACCCCAATACCGTCTGCAAGAGCACAGCTGAGGGCAGCAGCTGCCAGGGAGGACTGGTGGGGGAGCGCCCAAAACGCCAGCTCTGCCAAGCGGAGGGGCCAGGGGGAGCCCCAGTGGCAGCTGGGATGGGTGGGGCGGCCAGCTGTGGAGCAGCAGGATGGTGGGGTGACTAGGAGATGCCACTAAACCTGAGCAGGGATACACAAATGCACATACAAATTTTATACATAGGCACACTCAAAAAGTTCACACTTCCGCTGCACTCACCCACATTTGCACACACAAACACTCATCATCGGCACCGAGGCAACCCAGGCAGTCTGTGGCCCTCTTAACACCAACACCACTCTCCCATCACGTGCTTCGGCCACACATCTGGTGTACCATCTGTATCACTCCCCCCAATGTGACAGGTAGTCCCTCTCCCTCTCTGGAGGGAGCAGAAGGGGAAAGAGGGACACGGAAGGTAATTTTGGGTGTAAATGTGCTCTGGACCTCTCTGGATGCATCTGGACAAAGCAGAGACGCTGCTGAGCGGTGCAGGGTCATTATCAGTTGGAAACTGATTACCAGATAGAAGATGAAGACAAAACAATTATATCATAATGTCACATTATGACGGCACCAGTAGTGCACATCTTGTTTATGTTGTCGTCAGGATAAATGATCTTGCATTTTTGTATTAACTGCATCTCAGTAAAAAGTCAAATGCTATAAATAACACAAGTCAAAATATAGTAAAGATTCTTCCAATTTATTGTAATGTACAGTTATACATTGCCATAACACAAATGTGACCACTTGGATGGGTGCAGAATGCAAAATATTAAAACAGCCATATAAACAATATAAGAGGACAATGAATTCCTCATCTTTATGCCCCTGTACATATGGGATCAATAAAGTATGCACCATAAAACAGATATAAAACTGCACAACCAGTATTTACTGTGGAATTAAGGAATCCATTTCAGAACATTATTTTCACATCTTATGTTACATATTTGACAGTAACTTTATTATTCACACACACAACACTATTTGAATGACATCAACTTAGACGTTTATTCAAAGGGAAAAGGGGATTCCAGCATTGTCAAGATCAACAAACCAAAGTACTTGTCAGAAATATGTATATCAAGTTTGATTTCAGTTTTTCCCCATTCACCAATTTTCAGTCAATGGATAAGACTGAGGTGCATGTATAGAAAAAACAATTCAATTTGCAGTGGCATCTGCTACGTCTCACCTATTTGGGCGCATGTCTAATAAAGGCCAATGGCCATTATTCTGTCAAGTAATGTGGTTTAAAAAAAATAAAAAATAAAAAATCATGATCCAAATTTGATTATATTCTTTCACTGACTTAAATACACATCTTAACACAGAATAAAGCAATTGTTTAATGTGTTTTCATACATTAAACATTTTCTAATTCCAGGTGTCCATATTTGTCCTTCAAGGAATTTCAATTTTTAATTAATTTTCCATTTTTACACAAAGAATTCATACAATGTCCATGTCACTGAAGTTCCAATTGAATAGTTATACAATTCAACAACAAAGAAATAAAAAACAAAATGTGCTGGATGAGATCATCATAAAAAAACATTGACACATACACTTCATGAAATAAACAACACAACTTTAATACTAGTTTCCAATGTCTTATACAAAGTTAGCTTGATCTAAAAAGCATAAAATATATTTTTACATCATCACATACATCAAGACATGTACCATGGCCTAGCGGGAAGTTCGTCTGGTGCATTATTTCATCTCTAAGCCCCCACACATTTCCCTACTGCTGGCATTATTGCTTCTTATGAACAAGGAGCAGAGGGATAGAGAAACAATGCACCACAGTAGATTGAAACTGTACATTTAAATCATCTCTGATATCCAACATTTTTTAAGCCTGTTTCTGCAATGCTAAAGGATAAGGCAGTTCCATTTTTAAGGCATTGCTGCTTTGAGACATACGGGACCAGAGGGTGAGTCATGGACTTTGACATTATCAAGTCAATGTACATGATGAACAGAATACATTTTATAGGCAAGAATAAAAGCCCAAAGAGAAGGGAAAACGTGTCTTGTATTTTTGAGTGTTGTATGTTCATGTCTGAGAGAATCTCAGAGAGCTACAACCATCATTTATATCTGCTTAGCAGTTGACCAGAGGTCAAAGCTCAGACAGATCAGAGCAGAGCTGTGTGGGTTGGTGTGACCATCTCTCATTGCTGGTAATTTCCATACTGGCCCTGTGGAGAGAAATGTGACAGACTCGTTTTACTGACCATCTCAAGAACGCAGAGTAAAAGCTTATATTCACAAATCTCAAAAGGGTGCAAACAAACATCTGTGGTTTCAACCATATCATACTGCAAACCATGATTTATGGCTGCATTTGCTGGTATTGACCAGCGGGTGGCAGCATGGCCTCACAACTTGTGAGCTCTAAATTCTAACTTGATACCTCTGGTTTCAGCAGCAGCATGGCTGAGGACGATATTCCTTATTGAATAGTGGACACTAGTTTCAAGTGAGACAAATTCAGTGTAACAACAGTAGTAGTTGATGCATTTCTAAACAGGGGTCGAAGTATGTGCTTGGCATTAATGGAAAATACAATGGAAACAAATTTGGATACAAACTGATTTGACAGTCTGATATACATAACATTTTAATTCCGCTATAGGAGTGTTGTCATAAACACAATAGTCATCAAAACAAGTGTTGTAAATTGCAGAGATTAAGGACACAGCCAAAAAGCGCTAAGCTTTTGGCTGTCTCACTGCAGACTAAGCATGCTGTGTTTCTGGACCTCATGACTTACAATTCGACCCCTGGTTAATAACAAAAGAAAAGAGTACCAAAAAAAAAAAAAAAGACAAAAAAAAAAAAGAGAAAAATGGAAGAAAGATAAAGACAAAAGACAGACAGAAGAAACATAACAAATGCAAATTAAGGCTAGGTGGTCAAACGTCTAGATTGGACGTTGAGGTCTTCACAGCAACCATTACCTTTGCTTCTTACAGAGCTAGTCAGGGGTTCAAATCCCTGGGTCTTTATTTCCTCATGTGCCCCTGAATATTCAAAGATAAAGATATCAAAGTGTAGCTGTGGTCCCCACATAAGACCACAGGAAATACAGGGCAACAAATAGATCTCCCTTTAAACACTAGAGCATTCTGCATCAAGTTTAAGGAAGAATCCTCTTAAAGCCCTCATATTTCACTTAGTTGGCATACCATATTAGCCAAGATATAAAACTAAGACTCACATTATCAAGTGAAAGACAATAGTAACACATACACTCTTTTGGGGAAGAACAGATTTAACTCCCAATATGATGACAGCATGCATAACATACTACCCTGTTAATGTTTACCTTCTAACTTCACTCACACTGGTCTCTGGTTTCACTATACAAAATATACAACTAAGTCTGGCAGTAAACATAATAAGAGACAAACTAAGACGACTTTTTAAACAAGTCTCTGTGACTGTCCAGTGTTGTGGGTATACTCACCTGGTCATAGCCGTAGGGCCGTTGCTGCTGGGCCTGTGGGGGTCCAGGTTGAGGAGGGCGATAGCCCCCATACTGCTGTCCCTGCCCCTGAGGATAGTTAGGATATTGTCCTGGGGCACTTTGGGAGGGACCTACGACAAATATTGCGAACTCAATTTAAAATTATGCATGCTTGACAGAGTAAAGCTGTTGGGCACAGTTGACACAAGCTCTCTAAAATCAGCTACTTCTAATCTGTCATCATCAGCATGTTTTGTTTCTGGCACCACATGGGCACTGTTCACACTGGGAAG
Organism: Maccullochella peelii; assembly: GCA_002120245.1. Lineage (NCBI taxonomy): Eukaryota > Metazoa > Chordata > Actinopteri > Centrarchiformes > Percichthyidae > Maccullochella > Maccullochella peelii. The sequence continues at coordinate 116,098 of LKNJ01000108.1, read as the reverse complement.
TTTAGTTTGAATCCATGAGTGGTCGGTCTACAAATATCGTAATGCAGACAAAAAAAAAACCGAACAAAAACAAACCTTAACCCACCCAAATAATCACAATTTGGACTCTAGCAGGAAGATTATTCATGCGTGCATGTTATATCAACATTAATAGCTTTCAAAAAAATGGGAGATATAGTACCTCACTGATGTATGAGCAGTGAATAACATTCAAGCCCAACTTGATGACACACAAAAGAGTAGCCCTTTGCACATTTTTTTCTTTTAACGCAGTGCAATTTTTGGTCTTATCACCTGCTTTGAAAGAGACTTTGGACTCAAACAAAGGAACCCAATGTGAAAACGGCCGGAGTTTTCTCATTAACTGTTCCCGTTTCCTACTTGTTACTCTGAGAACTCTAGGGAATCCCTGTTAGTTTACTATCACTAATGGGCTGCAATAAAAAAGCTGATGGATGACAAAGAGAGGATGGTGGATATGTCAGACCCATTTGTTTAGGCTGCCTCCACAATGCCTGACTCAGTAATGAATGAGAATGAGTGAGTCAGGTTGGAGCCAGGCGGTTGGCTCCCTAATGCAAGGAGACATCAAGGAGATTGTGTTGGTCTTCATTAGAGGAGCAGGCTTCATTAAAAAAGAGGGGTAAAAAAAATTCACTTCATCAGCCCCCGTATACTGTAGCTATCTATGCAGGTGCTGTGTAGGGCAGAGCAAAGCTTGACTGGGGCTGAAGTCAAATGAGGCCCACGCAGCATCGTTAGGCGCTCATAATGCCTTATGCTGTTGAGCATAACCTTGTGGGGGCCTGCGAGAGAAAGTGTGTGTGTGCCAGATGGATCTCACCTCACAGCCTCTGCCTCTCCGCTAGCTCATTACTAACATGAGCTCTGGCTCAGACAGAGGATGAGTGATGGAAAGTTCCAGTGAAAAATGGGATGAGGAAGAAAAAGACCAAAGAGCTGCAGGAGCCTAAATACATACAACATTGCATGTGGAACACTTTTTAAAACATCCCGTACTTTACTCAGTTTGGTTAAAATGTTAAATCCCAAAAGGAACACGCTCATTGTGAATACCCTTAAGTTAGAAAATATAAGTATGGTATGCAATCGGTATAAGTAAATTAAGTGGTCCAACTTAGGTCTCCTAGACTTTTTTCAATTTGTTTTTATTTCTACATTAGCTTTCCTTTTCTGTCATGAGCTCCAAAGCGTAACGACTGCTGAGTGTCTCAAATGTTTCGGCAAAGATTTCCAGCAAAAAAGTACCTTACTCTCCAACTACTTTCATCACTTTATTTTTTTATCTATTCTATAATATACATGTTTGCTAATTCTAGCATATTTACAATTAACACTTGGCCTAACTATTTATCCAAAATGCTAAAATGCAAGGAGTTCAAAATGTTTGGCTGGCTGTCTACACACACTTTGTCTGTACCCATCAGGCAAAGCTCCTCTCCCACTCCTCTCAGAACAGTTAGTCATATCAAACTGAAGCACCAGGAGTAATGCTAATGTGGTGCCAGCCACCACTACTGATTAAATTTCTCTTCCACCAAGCTCCAATCCCCTAACCATTCATTAAGGTGGTCCTTTAATTCCTTGCTCTTGATGATGTCTTGACATGCATTTGGCACAGTTACATTTCCAAGGGGCAGTAACCAGCAACTCACTCAGGGGGAATTATAATTCAACAGTTAAAAAAGGTAGCCAATAGTGAGAACTGATAGTGCCTCCTACAGGACAAATATGTGCTCCTATTTGAGAGAAGGTAACTCACCATAAGCCTGCTGCTGTGGTGGGTAGGCCTGTTGACCCGGGTACTGTTGTTGAGGAGGGTAGCCCTGCTGCTGCGGAGGGCCTTGCTGGTATGCTTCCTGCTGTTGGCCATACTGGGCATTACCTTCAGGGGGTAACAGCAGGCAATGGTAAAGATACAATTAGCAAAAGTAAAGTTTACTATTAGATAGACACTATCTAATAGTAAATGATACACACAGTAGCAGTGAAGACATTCAAGTAAAAGTAAAGAAAAGATCAAGTATTGTATAAAGTGCATGCTGGATAAGATACTGAGCATTTAGATATTCAATTTTTAGATACTAATCTATATTTTTTTTAAAACACAAATGGTAGCTTAAAAGACATCCTAATCTAAAAAAAAAAAAAAACCCATGTTAGCATTGTCATGAGCACACACATATTAGAGGAAGGTATAAAGATCCCTTCCATTATAGTGTTGTTAGGAATTCTCATAAGGCCTACCAGTGCCTTGATTAGGATATGGTGGAGACAAACTGTAATCACTATGACCCACATCAGCTCAACACTGAGACATGAAGCTAATGCTTTCAATTTATTCAGGCATTCTGGCATTTCAAAAAGTTAAGAATCTCAGTGGGATAAGACGAAACTGATCATATTATTGAGGAGTTCAGGGATGCATAATATAGTATCTTGATGGCAGCAGTTTCTGATATTTTTTTGTTAGTTTTTTTTCTTCAAACTGGCTTCAAAACTTCAAAAAAAGAAAACACTTGTGTTTGAAAGGTCAAAAGTAAAATAGTGTAGTCAGTAGAGAAAACAAAACAAACAACAAATAAGTAAATGTTAATTGGACAAAGAAAGAGAAAGTCGTTTATTATGAATCTGTAATTTTTCCTTGTGGCTGCTAATGTAATAATACCATGCCGTGTAGTTATAAAAGTATCCCATGTGGCATTTTTTCATGAGAATCTGAAGAATTAACATTTTCTATTTAATACGACTTTGGTACAGCTTTGACCATTGAGATTCATACAAGACTGTCCCTGACTTTTCTTTCACAGGTGGAGCACCAGCCACGACTAGGGGGATGGCATTTTAAGACTTGGTAGCAGGTGCTAACTTATCCATGCACTGAATTAGGGTGCACTCTGGCACGTGGATGTTTCCTCAAAATTAGATGCCATACTTTTTCTTTGTTAGAGCCCAAAGTCACTTTGATTTCCCAGAAAATAATGAAGAAACTGAAATATTGGTTTTGTCACAGTCTCTTTGCATCATTTGTGTTTTAACACAACTCCTGGGTTCATTTTTTTCTTGTTTTTTTCCCAAGTGACTGGAGGGTTCTCCTACCTTCTGAGGCTGCCTGTCCTGCGTGACTGTACTGGTCCCCATAGTAGTCTTCCTGCCCTGGGTACTGCTGAGGGGGTCCTACATACACATACACACAACATACACACAAGTAGATTCAAGGTGTTGTTGGATTGGTTGTGTGAGGGGAAGAGTAGAGAGGATGGATTCCTTGCCACTAGCTCTTGTTAGAAAGCTTTCTTTTGGTCACTTGACTAATTTTATGATTGGAGGCTTTAGGTTACATGTTTAGTCATCAGGATGTCTACAGAAGCTACAGAAGTGGAAATAGAGTAAATTGAAAGGAACAAAGAGTAAGAAGGTTAGGGAGAAGACAGACCAACACTCACAACTTGCACACTTTACAGACACACTCTGAGGGGTATACCTTGCTGTGGGGGTCTGTAAGGGGGCATTGGTCTCTGCCCCATGACATGGTTCCCTTGGCTGACCTGGCCCATCATACCCATTGGTGTCTGTTGTCCTTGGTAGTGCTGTCCGCCACCACCAGGAGGCATGTTATACTGCTGGGAGGGAGGCTGCTGGTGCATCATGGGGCCTGTGGTACACCGACAAAGAGTAAACTCTCAAACTGCACCAGGTAGAAAATCCATACAAGCAGTGTGTGGCTTATCAAACGCAGGTGAATTATGTGCAGCAAGCAGCAGTAAGACACTGGAAATCAATACAACCAAGTGGAAACTAACAAATGAGTTGTTTTACCTTGATTGGGCTGCATGTTCATGTTTGGCCGAGGCCCATAGTTTCCCATGGGCTGGCCCTGGGTCATGTTCATTTGGCTCTGAGCTGGCATGCCCTGGGAAGAAGGGACGGTGTGATTGTAACCACCCATCGAGCCATGGCTGCTGGGGGGCATATTCATAGAGCCACTGGGCATATTTGGGGGCTGGTTGGGGCCTGGACCGGGACCTTGCATGGGCATGTGATTAGGCCCTGGAAAACAACAGCAGAGATGATTCATGACTCTCTTTGAAAAACTACATAAATATTAAACACACATGCATAATTTCCATCATGTTGTGATGTGTGCTCTGTGAACAACTGTAATCTGAGACTGTGTTTCCATACAACAGGAGTGGCATGTGAAAATTTTAAATCAATAACCTTGATGACATGTAAGTAACTAATTAAATCACCTGCACCTCTGTCTAACCAGTCCATTTGAGTTTGCATCTTTTCATTTATCCCTCTCTTGTAATATTTAAAGCTGATATATCCACAAAAAGCAACTGAATCTTTCAAATTTAAACGCAGACAGATTTCTATCAAGTAAGGATTCACCACCACCTAGCACTAGTGACCAAGTCAACACTATGTGTATAACACATTATATTACACACTGCAACTGACTTCAGTACAGTTCCAACAGCATGGCAAAAAAGAGCAGATCAGAGAACACTGAGGTTCCCATCTGTTAAATGAAGGAGAAGTTACAAGGGAAAGGGAACTCCAATGGATGGCAACTCTTCCATGGTGCAGGAGCTACAAAAGTACTCAAAACTGGCCACAAGCTTAAAGACACTCTAGTCACCTATATGACCAGACATGTTGAGTCTTTCAGATCTGAGCAGTGAGCATCATGGTGAGGGCCGAGCTTACAAATAATACCATAATATCATAGATCAGAATGTATATTCCCTGTTGTGAGGTTTCAATGGAAATCCAGAGGAAAGAATGGCAAGGCATGATCTTAAGTGAACACTATCATGCCAGTTGAAAAGTGAACCTACAGTGGCAACATTTTCAAAGCACTGAGTGCCTTTAAAACAGTATCTCAAGCTATCTCTATGTTTAATGAAATATATATATATATATATATATATATATATATTTGCAAACAAAAAACGAATAAAGCATATACTGAAACAAACCATGATGCTTAAGGAGGAGAGGATAATCATAATCAAACGGAGTACAAGTCCAAGACCACCAGAGCTGGCAAATGGGTGACATCATCCTTCAGCAGAGCGACCTCCCTCACAGTTCTGTGGTGTTGCTAGGCAACCCAAGTGAGACAGGGACTGAGGGAAAAGAAGGGTAAAGAAAAGAGAGAGAAAGACAAGGGAGGGAAGTTGGGGGGGGNGGGGGGGGGGGGTCACTTACCAGGCATCTGTCCATTCATCTGGTTCTGCATGTGTGGGGCTGGAGGGCCACCGCTGACCATACCCTCAGAGGCCATGTTGTGACCGTGAGGAGGCTGAGGGGGGGGTCCACTTTGGTTCATCCCACCAGGGCCCATGGGCATGTTTTGAGTGGGCGGCTGCAGGCACACAACACAGACACAAAAACACACATCAGCTGGCTAGAAACACATCTGAGCCTGAGCCCCTCAAAAGAAAAAAAACAGATAAAAGCCAAGATCTCTAAAATATTATACTCAAGTATAACTGTGATGTACCTTAATCAATCAAGGGTGACAAACATTTTAAAAGATACTGTATACTTAAAAAAGGGAAATAAATACAGTACAATGAATAGTCACATAATCTCTGAATAAACTGTCCTCAATAAAGTCACAGCCAGGGACCATCAATGACTAACAAAAGTGGTTGAAAAGAATGTATTGAAAGTCCATAAGCACAAAGACGTAACAAATTGAACACATACCACTATTACTTAATTAAGAGTAACTTCAATCTGACTTACTTCAGCTTTACATAGGATATGATATGATGGGGTGATACTTCTAAAAACAATGGGCTTCTATTCAGTAGTGCTACTCCAGTGCACTTGTATTGAACCTCTATAAAGTTGGGGGACTTGCAAATGACAGATTTGAAGAAAAAAAAAAAAAAAACTGTCACATTGGTGCAGCAGAAACCAAGATATCTGGACTTTTAACCCTTGTATGGGTCAAGCAAAAGTGCTGGATTCTGCTCTCTCCATAACCTTGGTCACAGGGTTTCAGACTTTGGAAAGCTCCATTGAGAACCACAGAAGATATTATACAACTGTGTTCACAGGCTTAGTACACCTTGTTTCAAGCAAACTGACATACATTTGTTAAACTGGTGAAGTTGCCCTTTAATACAAGAGTGAAGTTAGACTGAATTTCACATACAAAAAGAAAAAATAAGGACATAAAATTATACATTTGAAATGACAAATATCAGATGATCTATTAGTGTAACATGAAAGTTTCTTAGTTAATGTAATACTTTATGAAAACAAATAATATGTCTCTTGAGTATTGTTTCAAATGATTTACCTGGACCAATAAAACCCAAGTGACTTGTATTGGACATGAGCTACAAGATTTCAACACTAACAGGTGAGCTTAACATTACCTTATGAGGCAGATAAGTCGCCTTCTTATATACAATTCACTCAAAACAATCAGCAAGGACCAATACTCACAGCAGGGAGGAGAGACTGCATGTTCTGATTGGAGTCTGCTATCGTGGCCAGGTACACTAAATTTCTGTGCAGCATCTGTTGATACCTGGGCAGGTGGAGAGTCATCAATACAGGCTTTGAGTTAACGTGAACACTAACTTACTGTAACGCGCAGGCAAGAAGGGATTTTCATAACTTACTGTGAACATTCTGCTGTTTTGCCTTTACTCTGGAAGTCCATTATACACTGGATCAGCTGGTTGTTTTCGTCAAGTAACTGCAAAAGTAAATGCAGAGATTTATATCAGGTGAGTGTGATGACACAAAAATTTTAATTAGTGATACTGGGTAATTTGGTATGATTAGTCTTTTGTTTGCTGATGTTTATTCTGCTGTAACTTGAAAACAACGACGAGGATGGGGAGCGTTTTTGTGAAATGTGAATGTGCGTTTCTAGCTAACAAAAGACGCGTCTTGCTTGCTAGCTGTCCTTGGCTAACAAAACGGCAGGCCTCCATTCATATGAAATACAATTAAACGTTAGTCCGATAAATCGACCAAAGACCCATCGTCTACATATGGCGTCCTGACTACACAGACGTTCATATTCACCGCGCTTGGACCCTGCAAAATTGTTCCCGATCTATTCACAGTTGGACTTGGATGGGCACTGCTACATTGATTAGCTCAACCGCTAGCAGCGTCTGATACCATAGCCTCCATTCTGAGACGCGCTAAAAAGACGAATTACCTTTTGTATTCCAGCGGGTGTTATATCACCTTTCCCACGCTGCCTGTGAGGTGCAAACGCCACCGACATGGTGATACTATATGAAATTAACGTGAACTAGAGCATAAAAGTCAAAAGTAGCTAACACACAAATCGGTAGAACTCAGATCACACAGTTCAGAATAGGATGCGATTTTGTAATGCAGTGGCCCGTTTTAGGGGGGATACAACACATTTAGAAACATAGTTGATGCTTACTGTTTATTTCGATTACACGGCGATACACGATGTTTAAATTAATTTATATAAATTGTAACATTTCAAGAGATTTAATTATATAGCTGAAAGTACCCACATTTTGGCGTAATTGAATTACAATTTCACCTATTTTTCATATAGTGGAACAGTCTAGAACGAGTCCAAAAGGCCACGGGAAATGGACTGCTCAACATAAAGGGGAAATACCGAGCTTTAATATATTTTTAGAAAATATTTAATAATAATAATGCACGCAGTTTTAGGCAATAATATCTGATAAAAATGTTTATTAGTATATGTGTTTACGTTCACCCACATTGTATTCAATTAAATTTAGTATAATTATATTTAATTTGAGTCTTTTTTTGTCTTGTAAGTTTCAAATAAAATATTTGTTTCGCAGAGCGTTTACGCAAATCAAATAGTGAGTATTCTATTAAATTTTCTATTACAACTTTCCTCTGGCGGACCCTAGTTTTGGTATCGCCCTAGTTCAGAGGTCATGCGCAGGCGCTGTTTTCAACTTCACAGATTGAGCGTGTTGTCGCTAACTAGCTGAATCATTTGGTTGAAGTCTCCCCTTTTCTTGTGATTGTACGTGTATTGTAGTGCAATGGCGGCACGATATGACAGAGCTATTACTGTCTTTTCTCCCGATGGTCATCTCTTTCAAGTGGAGTATGCACAAGAAGCTGTAAAGAAAGGTTCCACAGCGGTAAGTCATAAAATGAAACTAATGCTTAAGCTAACGTTAGCAAGCGTCAGTTAGCCAACCAGCTAAGCTAGCGACTAGCTCATGTATATTGCTAATTTTGTTTAACACAATCTATTACACTCAAGTGTTGTGATCTTTTACCACCTTGTTGGACTGATAACCTGTAACTTCAACATGTAACGAAATAAGTATTAACAGTTACTGAAACGAGAGTATCCCTAGCAAGCATTTTGTCGCTGTGTCACTCTCACAATAACGTTAGTTTCAGTTTCAATGTGATAATGCTAACTTACGCTAACGTTAGTTCACAGAAACAATTGGAGTTGAATTTTGGTTCGTCAATTAAGCAAAACATTAAAATTGTAGTAAAGACACAGGGTTAACCATATACTCTTTAAGCCACTGTAGTTGCAGCTACCTCGTTTACCGATAACTTTTGTAGTAGTAACTGTAATTTGGAAGTGTGTGTGTATAGGACTTTTAGGAAGAATTAAATCTAATTTTAGGATTGCATCGAAGTCCATCGCATACCGTTAACCTTTCAAAAGAACGACGAAACCTTTTAGAGTAATTGTTTGGGGGTAATCTGATTAATGGCAGACCAATTTTGTTCAATAAACTTCGATGTAAGGGTCTGATATGAGTGTAGTAAATGTGTTGGACGTGCATCTAAACCATCAGAATACCTCCTTTTTAACTTACTGAACTTTATCCAGCAAAGTTATTTGGAGACTTCCTTATCAAAACAGGCCCTCAGTCAGTTGATTTAAAATTCTGGACATTTGCTCTTCACTACTCAATTCGTCATACCAACATTTGCCAGCCCTTGGCATTGAAGTGTTCTGTGTTGCCATTGTTCAGAAATTAACTTAGATTTTCTTTCTGTACAGGTGGGAATCAGAGGTAAAGACATTGTCGTCCTTGGTGTTGAGAAGAAGTCTGTAGCAAAGTTGCAGGAGGAAAGGACTGTCCGCAAGATATGTGCCCTGGACGAGCATGTCTGCATGGCATTTGCAGGTACCTCAAACAACAAAACTTTTTCAATAACTGTATAATACATTCATAATGTAACATGGCATAGTGGACTAAGATCAGTTGTCACAAACACTACGTCATTGCAGATATCTATACCATATATTAGCTTTTTGTCACTTAAATGTCCTGTTGTATTTTACCTGTATGTTGCATAGCCGCTTAACCTCATTCAATGTTTTTAAGGTCTGACAGCAGATGCCCGTATTGTGATAAATAGAGCGCGGGTTGAGTGCCAGAGCCACAGGCTAACTGTTGAGGACCCAGTCACGGTGGAATACATTACGCGCTACATAGCTACACTGAAACAGGTACTTAACCTTTTTACCACTAATTTATTGTTTACTACTAATTTACTTAAAGGCATCTTTAAGATTTTACATTCAGTGGGCACAAACATAAGATAACATTTTCTTTCAGTTTTTGTGTCCTAATAATAGTTCACTGAAACTATGTTATTTTATTTATAATAAAGATTTGTAAGAATTACCAGTCACATCGCTCTGTATGTCGGTCATATTTGTAGCGCTACACTCAAAGCAATGGTCGCAGGCCATTTGGGATCTCTGCGTTAATTGTTGGCTTTGACTACGATGGGACTCCCAGGCTGTATCAGACAGACCCGTCAGGAACCTACCATGCCTGGAAGGTCAGTGAGTTTGCTCCTTGAACATGACTTTGTTTTCTTGTTACACTCAGTACCCTGCCAGTATAAAATGTATTAATAATTGAATTTTGTGTTGTTCTTGGAAAAAAAAAAAAAAAAAAAAAAAAAAAACATCAGGCAAATGCAATTGGTCGTAGCGCAAAAACTGTGAGGGAGTTCCTGGAGAAGAATTACACAGATGAAGCCATTGCTGGGGACAATGAGGCAATCAAGTTGGCTATCAAAGCCTTGCTTGAGGTAAGGGCAAATTTTAGTCTTTGCATTCACCTATTTGAATTTACACATTTTGTCATTAGCTACATATATTGAAGTTTAATAAATACTAAACTGCTTCACAATAGGATTACCTCACTGCCACACAAATATTTATTTGAAAGGCTTTTTTACATAGAGCATGTCACAAATAATAAATGCGCAAAATTATTTTTATGTGATAATTTTTTTAATGGCCCTTGCACTGTTAATCAACTGTTGATTAGTCACAGTAGTCGAGGACTCTTTTGCCATATTTAATTGCTTGTAAATACCCCCAAAACTCACAGCCTCTCAACATGAACCTGACTCGGAGGCTACAGTAGTTAATATATGCTGATGTGCTGCGATTTGATGTGTTTAAGTATTTGTTTCTTCACAGGTTGTCCAGTCAGGAGGGAAGAATATTGAACTTGCTGTTATCAGACGGAATCAGCCACTGAAGGTGATTTGCTGCCATTTATATTTGGCTTTTGTGTTGTTGTTTTTTAAACGTTTTTATTTAAAAAGGTTTTTAATAATTGCCTTTCTTGGCCATTTGCAGATTTTGGAGTCCAAGGAAATTGAGACCTTGGTGGCTGAGATTGAGAAGGAAAAAGAGGAAGAGGCAGAGAAGAAGAAGCAGAAAAAGTCCACTTGAAGCAGTTAACGAAGAGTTTTCCTTTATTGCACTTGGATGACAATAGCATATTTGGGTATATTAGTAAGTTTTAGAGGGTTTACTTCCCTCATTTATTTCATTGTAAAGAGCTAAATCATAACTTGACATCTGTTGTTCAAAAGTGTTGAACACATTTCTGAATGATACTGTACCATTTGCAAAGAATGTCAAGTTCCTCTACTTCCAGCTATTGAGTTGACTGATGTTTAAAAGCACGTAAATAGATCTCAAGTTAGGGTTTAGATCTTAAACTACGCTTATACAGGATGTTTTTATATCATTCACCAGACGGCTGTGATGGTGATAAATCTCAAATGTTGAAATAGACTGATTGCAACAACATAATGAAACAAAATACTCAATAAAAGCTCATTTGTTTGTAACGTGTTTTTACGTTATTTATTAAACTAGTTTTAAACAATCTGTTATGCCAAATAGGTTTACTAGATAGTGTCTACGTATAAGACGGAGTAATATTGTCTTTACTAGTGGTGCACTGACTGGTATCTTAAAGAAGAGAGTAGAGGGACTTGGAAAAAACAGCAGAGGAATGGGTTCCTACCCCCTCCCCCTGTCTTTATTGATTATCTTACTACAAAGCAAGTACAGCGATAAAGATAACTACAGTTTAAAACACCACTAGCGGCAGTATAGTGTGTGGCTATAAAGTGCAATGGTTTTCATTTATCAGCATTCTGTCGCACAGACCTGGAATGAAAAAAAAAAAAAAAGGTATCTCCGATTGCTTTATAAAGTACTCACCTTTCCCTCAGTCATTTAAAACAAATTAGTGATGAGCGAATGAAGTGTCTAATGGTGGCCCAGCGAGACCCCCTTTTTGCCTCTCCTTTTTTATTTCACCCTAAATTCGCTTATCAAGCAACCGCTGCTCTGAATTCTCAACGACACAATTATGGCCGGCGGTGTGGTAGGGCTGCTTAATGGGATCCTGGCCTCAGACCCCAGTGGGAACTTTCAGTGACTTTAATCTGGAGCCCTTTGAAAAGTTGTGCCGTGCTGTGCTGAAGAGCCCCAGGGGTTCCCTCTGACTCTCACCAAAGACATAATGGTGAATGGTAAAGTCCTTCATTTAGAGTCATCTCCCCAAGCCAGGATTTCCTGAGTGGGTGCCCTGGCTGCCTTGACTAGAGCAATTGCACTTTGTCTGCAATTTGTCTTGTTTGTGTGTCTTAAAGGTTGATGTTTGGGCTGATGTCACAGGATCAATTAAGCCACTGATATTACTTTCCATACATAATGTCATTAAATCCTAGGAGGGCAATAAAAATGGCATTTGTATGACTCATTCTCAGCCATTTCATCCATAGGATAATTGCCACACACTAATATATTTCAAGTCAGAATCCACTGGATGACAAAACAAGCTATAGGTAAACTTTAATAAAGTTTATGCTGGCTAATCCTGTAGCTACAGAGGTTATCTGATCCATCTTGTCAATAGAGCTAGAGCAGCTTATTTGGTGCTGCTGCTAAGACTCCTAGTCTTTTGAACTGCTTGTGGGAAGAGTTTTCTTTTTCTTTCTTTTTTTTGCCAGCATTGTTGTTGCCCATAATCAGTGCTACTGTGCCTCAGGACAAAGTCCATCTCTCATCGCTGGCTGCTGCTCATCATTAATGCAGAAAATAATGGCTTCACCAGAGGTCATCGACGGAGGAACGAGGCCCGAGGACATGTACTCTCCAAGCAAGAATGCACAGTGCTGCGGGCTGTCAACTGAGTGCATTGTTTGTATGCACACACGCACACACACAGAGCTTACAGGCCAATTGCACATACACACAGCAAATGCTGTATTAATGTGAACACACAACAGATTTTTTTTTGCCCACATCTCTTTTTCTCTTGATCTGTCATGCACATACACTTTAGGCAAAGTGTGTTCTCTTGTAGTTAATATAGAACAAACGTGGGGCAAAAAAACATTCCATGTGTTCACATCTGTTTTTAGTATTTGGTTGTATCTAACACCAATAGTCTGACCCTCTTCTAACAATATCCATCCATCCTCTCTAGCTCCTCTAGCTGATTTCCAAGTCACAGGCTGATTTCACTTTGAGGATCTACATTTTTGTCATTCTAATGTGCCACCCTGTGGCCATATTTCAAAGTATGCCCCTCCTGGGATGTTTAAAATTTGTCAGTGCAGAATGTCCGTAGGTCCAAATAAGGCAACTGCTTCAAGGGTAAAAGCACACAGACATTTGCATCCCTAGGGAACTAAGGTTACATTAGTCTTCTGTTAAGACTGTCTCACTGCTGCTGCTGAATTACTCAAGGTGTTATCACCTTCTACCAGCAGAGCGCAGTGTTGCATAAAAGCCGTGTTCCCATCATATCGCTTACACTTTCATCTCACTTTTTGTCCTACAGATTGACAGTATGACTCCTCTAGCTAACAGTGAGCAGAATCTACGGGCCACTGACATGTTTTTGTCTCTGTGCTTTAACACACAGCCACAAAAGCTCTCTGAACAATTGAATCCATCGAGGGAGAGTTGTTTTGCTTAAAATTGTCAGATGAAAAAGCAACATTGCTTGTGTCCTCAAGCGATGGCCAAGCTGTCAAAGTGTGTTGGGTCACAAAAGGCTACGCTCTCAACACTGTCCCTTTTCTGCTTGTCACATGTCGACAGTTACACACATACACTATTTGTGTATAGCGGATTGGCCCGCCTCCACTTATGCCCTTAAGGGCTCTGCAGCAGTATGAAGTAAAGTTTGGGCATATTGGTGTGCTGGCTTACATATCCATAAGCGATCAAAATATGTTCTCTTTTAATGTTCTCTTTTTAACTTCTAGCTTCAGGGATACATTTTGAATATCATTCTATTATCTCATATCACACATCTCATCTTCTCTGTCCTTAAATCTCTTTCCTCTCTCGCTGCCTCGCACACATGCACAACACACAGCACATCTTGATTTTCAACTGTTTTTTTTTTTTTTAACACACCCTCCACTCTTATCATCATCACACAGAGCAACATATACAGTTGAGTAACAGATACCGCCGACAGCTTTGGTTGTTTCTTTTACCTTTGTGTCCTGTGAAAGGTGCTGGAATACCAACAGTTTGTGTAAAGAGACTAAAGGCATGGTTTAGAGTTACCCCTCAAGAGTCACCTGTCAGGGGTTTTGTCTCACAGAAGAATACAAGTGCATCCTCCTGTAATTGAAAGTAGACACCACTGGGCCAGAAAGAAAGAGAAAAGGAGAGAACAGGAGGAAGGAGAAAGCAAAATGAGAGGGAGAGGCAAAAAGGAGCAGACAGAGCTAAAATAAACAATTCCCAGGATGCTGCAGGCCAAAAGCAAATGGCCCTGGGGCTCCGTGGCCTCTCAGGGCCGTGGCAGAAGCCAGTCACACACATCACATAGCATTACTCGGGATGGGGTTACAGGAAAATGTCAGCCGACGCATAAGGAGGAACCATCAGCCCATAGGATAATTCGATTGCCTGAGGGAGGTGCAATCTTGCATTCCCACGATTCCTCTCTTTCCACCCACACCCTCTTTTCATTGTATTTTTGAATCCATTTTTCTTTCTCAGTTATTTAATGTTTTCAATTCTGTTGTTTGCTCTGGTAGCCACGCATATTTACCAATGTACTGTATTATTTTAAATGGAGGCTACTGGGTTTCTTGCAATGGGTTAGCTACAGTACATTTTGTATGTGCAGCCTCCTCTTCTATCCCCATGGGAATTTTATGGGCCATTGGTTTGTAGCGTGGCCTCTGATAACTTGATTTACAACCTGATCTTTTTCTAAATATTTCTCCCCACTCGTCCTCTTGCACACTCAGTGTTTTTGGTTATATGTTGTATCATTTGTTATGGAACAAATCATGTCCCTTCCAGTCTTGCTCTTGTAGCAGATGTGGTCAAGATGCAATCATTTAAATATGAAATGAGTCACCGCATGTCATATATATAAAACAGATGTTTATGGTTTAAAATGCTCTGTTTTACATTACCTCTATTATACAAATGTTGTTCTACCTTACTGTATGCTACTTAGAGCACAGAATTGTTGCGTGTGCTAGTGCATGAGCATGCAGCTGCAAATATGCGCGTGCATTAGATAAAGACAGAGAGAAAGATGTGAGACAGCAAAAGAAAAAGAGACAGCGAGAGAGTTCAGAGCAGATATCTGAATGCGTCTGACAGAGAGGACAGCCCTGAAGGCAGGTCCTAGCCCTTCAGCACCGAAAATGACACATGACTGCTTTGACTTTTGTCATCCCCTGTCTCCCTCCGCCCCCAAACCCAAGCCTCCAACAAACACTGAGGCTAGCATAGCACACACACACACACACACACACACACACACACACACACACACACACACACACTCAAAGACACACAGTCACACACTGTATACTGCTTAGATTACATTATCTTTTTCCCCAGGACACGAGCCCTCCTTGTTGGATGACATTTGGGCTTGTGCAGCACTAAGGTTACCTTTCTTTGCCCCTGAGTTAAAGATGCCTGTCTGCAGCATGCATTTGAAATGAAGGACAGGAAAAAAATCAGATGAGAAAGATTTCCAAAAGCACTTTGATCAGAGGCATCAACAGTCACGCACAAACTTGTTAAGCAGTATGTAAATTTGGGCTGATACTGAATAAAGTTGCCAGAATGGCATGAATCCATTGTGCTGCGATGATCAAAATAAAAGAGGGCTTCATACGCTGGAGGGCAAGAAAGTCACAGACATGAAGGTTTTTTTCCTTCCTCTTTTTTTCTACAAAGGGGCTGATGGGATGCAGAGAGGAGAGAAGGAGGGGAGGGAAATGAAAGATAGGGGAAAGCCTGGAAGGATCTCAATCTAAATTAGCCGAGTAGAAGGAAGACTGTGCTGAGTGAGACATATAATTAAAACCAAAGTGATGAAAACATCAGTACTCATTCAGTCACTCGCCAATTTTCTGAAATTGCTACCACGATGATCTGAAGATGTTTCAAAGCTAAAGGTAAATCTAGCCCATTGTTAAAGCACACGCAATCTCCCATTTACTCTTTACTGGGCTTTCTCTCACGGCCTCTCTTCATCTGCCTCCTCTCTCTCTGTTTCTTTATCCCTCCCTCGTTCCCTCTTTTTCTCTGTCTGACACCCTGAGATGAATAGATGCTGTCACTGAGACTCTTGTAGCCTGTCAGCTTTAAAACAAACTGTTAGCAAAAGGATCACTTTCACAGGAAACCTCCCAGTCTGAGGTTAGCTTGTTGTGTCCTGTCCATATACGGGAAGACCCACCCTGGGATTGAAGTAAGTAAGAATATGACCTCACACATATACCAGTCTCACGCCCCATCACACCATAGTATACATTCAAACTAAGTGCTGCTTTGAATCATTGAATTCATAAGATGGTTTTGGTAGCAGTGATAGCACTCTTACATTTTGTCCTCGATGCTGAAAATGTTATTTATTCTGGCAGCCTGCGTCTGTAACCAAATGTCTCTGGCAGTTAGAGAGGAAGCATTCTAACTGAGGGCCCTTTCCCTCCCTCCAGTATAGTGTACCTCCAGTAAATCTGTCCTCCCGACAACAAATGTCCCTGCATCTAAAAGGCCCCTCAAAATACAAGCCTGACTTTTGTGAGAAAAAAAAAATCAGCCCCCTCAGGTGTGTTCCCTCTCACTCTTCCTCTCTGCACCTGCACTGAGTCTCTCAAGTCCTCCATGTGTCTCTCCACACAATGGAGACAGTGCATAGCCTCTGGCGCCTCTCTCCAGCTGAGAGCCACCTCTCTCCAGAGGACAAGAGAGGAAAACTGCCAGCTCTAACAACTGATCCTGGCAGATAAAGGTGCAGATAGGCGAGGAGAGAGTGCCTTGGACAATACTTGCCTCGCCCTGGTCTTCAGTGCTGCTTCCTTTAGCTGTGAGACAATGACGATAACAACTGTTAGGGAAAAATACTGGTGATGATGAGGAGGTTGAGCATACAGCAAGAAAGCTGACAAGTTACCTATCATTTTGTAGTCACACTTGTTTTTGAATCATCTTTAAAAAAGAAAAAAGGTACATATTTAATATTTGTCAATGCTTTCACTTCACATAGAGATGTTTTACACTGCACAGTATTTGGAAAACCCCCCATATTGATTAAATTTGTGATCTAAACTGCATCCGTCACCATCAATCGTGTCAGCTCGACCACAAACATTGGGCCTTTTTTTTTTTTTTTAATGTGCTGTAATGCAGGCCGGATGACCCAGCACCAGATCAGTGTACCACTCACACTCCCGAGGGCAGCTGAATAGAACAGCAGTTAGGCGAGACAACGGTCGCAGGTCGCCGAGGCCACAGCTGGGAAGCCCCAGGCCAAAGTGTTGACCTGATGTGATTAAATGTACATCCAGCTGCATGGAGGGAGATTACACAGGAATAGTGTTACACCTGGAAAATTATTTATTTTTTACAAATGTAATCCACGTTTTGTGTTGGAATCCACAAAGAAAATTGGCTATTTTACAGTTTTATGAGAGCTGGCTTGGATGTATTTGCATATCCTTTTCTCTCCTAATTTCTCTTACTGATCCTATCCAGTGTGTGTGGTCTATAAGAGCCAAGCTCCTGGTATTTGTCCTGAGAAAGACCTTGATAGGAATGGGGTCTGAGTGAGAGTGCTTATTTTATTCTCTTCCATGCTGCTGCAGGCTATGGCTGTATTAATGCAATGGCAGGGATCTTTGAAGTTGTGACTTTATGAGACAAAAGCTAATTTCCTTTCCTTTGTTCATTATCGAGAGAGACTTCCAGCCGGGCGGAAAGCATGCTGTGCTAATTATTCCATTCATGAGTCGTCTCTAAAGTATGTAATGGATTTCTCTGGGCTTTTTACAGGTAAGCAGGGTGATATGGCGTACACACTTCTGTCAACACGCTGGTTTACAGCAATTATACATTTTAAATTATTTAATCCTCACGGGATAAAGATGAACAAATTGTCATATCTTCAAATACAACATACATACTACTGTAAGCAGAATCAAACAACTTATAACAGAATAGTAACTCAAGGTTTCCAGGTTGATAGTTAGTCACAAAGTTAACTTAAAATCAGGATTGATACACATTCACGTATATGTCTCAACAAATATATCCTCTGCAGACTTACAAGACCAAAACCACTTTGCAACTCATTAAGACCTGAACCCAATTTCACAAATGACTTTCAGAGTTTGTAGGGCCAAGTTAGGCATGTGACATAATGGGATTTCCATCTTTCCCTGAAACACAACTTGGCAGAGCATGAAGGGAAATGCAACATTTCACATTCCATCTTCGCAGCATACCAGGATGCCACCCACAACACCTGAGCACTTCCAATCAGAGAGATGTGTGTGTCCCACCATGGATGTAGTGAGATCAGACAACAACAAAAAGGGGTGTAGCGGTGGTACAAGTAAAGCCATATACCTCCTCCGCTGCTCCCTGACACCCCTCCTCCTCTTCCTCCTCCTCCTCTCTCCCCCGCTTTGTTTGTGCTCATTTCATTCCGTGTGCAGCCTCCTGGCAGGCAGGTCAAGGTTTACCCTCGCACCACACACCATTTCCCTCACACGCCGCCTGGGGGAGGAACACTAGAGGCCTGAGGCAAGGGCAAGCCCAAACAGCTCACACAACATTGCCGCCATCACCACCTCTAACCATACTGAGAAATACTGAGCTCAGAATCACACAGTTGGATCTTTGTCTTTCTTTTTTCCTTTCTTTCACCAATTATACCATTCTTGTTTTTTTTCTTTCTTTCTCCTCTGCCCTTTATCTTATTGTACATTATTGATTTCTGTCAGTAGTAAGGTATTTGTCTATTAACCGACAGATTTAATAGAGCGACAATAGAAAGCTACTCATTTGTTCCCGCCGTAGTGTAAGTGTTCATTTTGAGAGTCTGATACTAACCCTGGCTAGGAGCTAGTGCTGGATTTTTAGCTGTAAATGGAAAACGCCTGTGGGCTTTTCATTTTCTGGGCCCAGACGTTCCCTTCATGGTGTCGGAGCCCTTGTGTTCACAGAGTTCATGTTTTGCTGCGGGGCTTTTTTTTATTTTGTTTTATCTCATAGCTTAGACTAGCAGGGCTTTAACTCCCAGAGGACTCCTGCGTAGCAACAGCAGAGATCAACAAAGTAAGTTTGTTTATGTTGGCTGTGTCCGCATGTTGTCGACTTATACATTTCTCAGTCTCCATTTCCTGCCTCTCCTTGCCCCAGGGGAAAAGAGCCCTCTAATTGGATCTTGTTCTAATTGAGCCTAATACTGGAGCTAACCGGAGTTGGGCCCTGTGGCTAATGAAGAGCTGAATCAAAACTAAGCACTAAAACTTTGACTGTGTATGTGTGTGAGTATGGTGTGTGTATGTGTATGCCTGTGTTTTTTGCTCTACATTCTATCATGAATGCATCATTACCCATTTCGGTTTAGTTTTTGCTTTTTACCTTATATTTTGTGCAGCAAATGTGTATTTTTAGACATGAAATAATTGTTTGTGAGTACCATAGATAGAACAGCAATAGTTTGTCAGGTCATCATTTGTTTTTTTGTGGCTTATTTTTTGGTAATCACACAATTAGTGGCATGTAACTCACTCACAAACTCACATTCACGTTTAGCATGCTGCATATTCTCCACAAGAGGGAGCTGTTCAGTCATTTTCAGGCCATTTTTACACGTGCCATCCTGTACCACCAGCAGCAAGTTAGGGCTACATGTAGACACATTGATGTCGCCATCTACAGGCAAAGAAAATTATACAATTTTAACACTTGCACCACCTACAGTCAATGAGTGTTATAGCTTTTTTTTTTCTCTATAGCTGCTATTGTCTTTGGTTTTTCGGCTCTAAAATAAAATAATTGATTGAAATGTAACATTGTGTCACATTAACCTCCGATGGATGTCAAATGCTGTAAAAAATATCTAAATAGTAACACAATTCAGTTTGTGGCTATAAAACACCAAACCAAACACCAACATTATATAATTTTGTCAATTTGTCATTTATTTCCCCTTCTATGATTTGGGCTTAACATTAAACCAACAAGTAAGCCTAAGTGTTAACCTCAAAAACGCACACATATACTAGGACACAGAAGGTATTACTTTCTTTGTCTGTAGGTAGGCCCTTTTCATTAAAGACATTTTGACATGTCACAGTTGTAAAAGCACAGGTGTAAATAATAAAATGAATGATGGCTGAATTCTATTTTGCTGCTTCTGTTTCAGGGTACAGGTTGGGCTGGCACTGCAGGTCTGAAACTCACTGCAGCTCTCTAGTTGGAGGTTATTTTCTGGTCCTGGTTTCTGGTGCTTTGCATCAATGCCACTATGTGCCCTTGCTCTTAAACTTACCACAACATCAGACACTGTAGCCCTGATGAAAACCCATTTTCAAAGGATTGATTTTTTTCCACTTATTCTCTTTTCCTCTGTCACACTAAATGCCAATCCATTGGATATAAAATGAAACAAGCCAAGCACATGCTGCAGTTTCAACAGTCGCATAGGCAACAGAGGAATGGAAATGAACAACGCCAGGTTTGAAGCTAGAGGGCAAGGAAAGAAATGACTTCTCTCTTGCCTCCGGCTAAGAGACTGTCTTTTTTTATATTTTTACCTATCTGCAAATCATCTTCCCTCTTAACATGAACAGACACATGCATACACTGTGTGTAAATACGCCATCATAACTCCGTGTCCACAATGTGTTATTTAGTCACATTCTTCAACATAGGAACATTCATGTTTTTCATTTAGTTTGCATCCATATGTCACAATTCAATTCTTACCTAAGGACAAGATGGTTGATCTGGCTTTTCTAGTACCTCACTGCCTTGAAAGCACAGAGAAGACAGATTCTCACCCATATGGAGCCACAACAGGCTCCATATGGGTATTTTTGTTTTATCAGGGTCAGACACAAAGTAAATCACACACACAAAGCACAAGCCATTACATATTTACTGGACACACTTATAGACAAAAGAGGGGTATATCCTCCAATTAAGTTTTTTTTAAATAGTGGAAATTGTGTATCTTAGTAGAAGTAAAAACTTATTTTGATTTTACTGTTTTTCTGGTACAACATAAATAGTTTTTAGTCTGTGCAGAATTTGGCACCTAAAGGCAGCCTATCCACATATGGCTCAACTTAAGTCTTACTTTTTAATTAGGAAGCTACTTAGCTGTCTTAGTTATTATGATTACAAGTCCATTTTACACCTTCTTTGCATGGATCTTGGAGGTTATTTTAAGGAATATTAGCTGGCAAGAGGTGTTAGCTCCAGGTGCTGCTGCCGTGAAGCTAACTGTTAGCCAGTTGGTACCAGAAATAAACATGGGAGTAGTATAGTGTGCACTTTGAGCATACAGTTCAACTTTCTTTTTACCCAGCATCTCACTGCTTTTAAAAATCTGGCTTGTAATGGCTGCTACCATAACATAGCTGTGGTCAAGCTTTCAATTGGCCACATATGCTTCAAATCCATTCTCTCAGCTTTGTACCATACAAAGTGGTGTTTGGAAGCTGGCAGTATTCAATCTTGATCTCCAGATGTTGATGTCTTTCCAAGCAGTTGCTGTAGTTGGAGGCCTGCGAGGGACAAACCAATGCTGCACAGTTTTGGTGACTACCACCAGAGGGGGGTTGGGTGGAGACACAGCACTCCAGGTGGGCCGAGTTGCACCCCCCTCTGGGGCTCTGCCATGTCTCGAGAAGGAGGAGGGCACAGTAAATGGTTCCAGACCAAATATAGCCTTCCAAACTTCCTGCCTCAAGGATGTAGCCCAAAGGCCAATAAGAAGATTGGAAACAGATGAAAGAAAGAAACTTTGGTGGGGCTCTCGGTTGCTCTTATGAAACCCCGCTGAATGAAAGCATTTTCGTCAGTAAGAAATATTTTTGTTAAAAGACTCATGGAAAAAGCTTCCTTTTTTGGACATGTATATATGAGTATATGTGTGTGTGCATTTCATGTGCTCATACTCATTCAAGAGTGGGAATGCATTGCCAGAGTAGCCCTCCAGCCCTTGTCTTGTTTGTTGACAGTATTAAACAAATGGTTAGAATGCCCATCACTCAGGGAGGATGAAGTGAAACCGTGTGTGCAAGTGTGTGGATATATGTGTGATCTTGTGTGCATGGCCCCTCCCTGGCCCTGCAGGTTTCTCTGGGGTTTCTTGTCACCCTGTGTCTTGGAGGTGAGAGGGCGGGTGATAATTGAACACTCCCTGGCACTTTTAACAAATGTTTTGAAAGGAGGAATCGAAAAACCTGTTAATGAGATTTCCCTCCCCAGGCAGTGCTCAGGGTTATTATTCTTATAATTTTCTTAATCTAATGAGTTACTCAAAGTTTATTTTCAAATGTATTTCTCCCAATCGCCCTATAGGGCTCCTGTTTTATTAGCCTCTGTTCCTCAGCAGCACACAAACTTTATTAATAAATCAATTTACAATGCTTTGGAGGAGGCCCCTATTGAGACTCGAGCAGTCAAGATCTTTCAAACCAAACAAATGGTAAGACAAGGACTCATAGAGCACAGTGTGAATGATGGAACATCACTGGCCCCGTACCAAGGTGCACATCTTTGTACTTGGGTTTGTTTACCTCACAAGATGGCTCCTGGCTTAGGGAATGGACCATGAAAATGGCTGCTCTCTTGTGCCTACAGCACTCTATATAGATTGGAGTTTTTCATGTGGCAGTTAGGCTGCTGGGATATACACCCCAGGGGATGTGCTCTCATTAAGGACAGTAGCTCTGGGCACTTTTGCACTGCTTCCTGTGGCCACTGACCTCCTTTTCACCCGTAGGCTTGCAGCTACACCAAAGCTCTGCTTCTCGGTCTCCCTGTCACTCCCAACAAAACCCTGGGGTTGTCACATGACTCGAGTGACTCCTGACCTGCCTGGCCTCCTGAGACCCCTCCTGTCGGCGAGTCGGTTAGAATGATCACAGACAGCGTAAGGGTCACATTTGCCCCCCCAAAATGGCGGTTATGTCCTTGGGCTTTTGAAGAAAGAATTTTCAGAGTTGACAGTGTCAAAACATCATGTCATAAATGGCCAACCTTATGTGTCATCTTAAAGCAGTACAGCTGCAATATTATTCATGTGGAAGAAGTTTGAACACTACAGTAAAACTAAGCAAGCCATCTATCATTGCTACAATAGTCACTGAGAGCAAATTAGTGATAGAGGGTACCTGTCTTATTGGACCTTTACCTTGAGGTCAAGCAAATACTTGAGTTGTGCTGCTTGAATGGACACAAGCAGGATAATAACATTGCTTCGTCACCGTCCTCCCTAAGCCCTTTCTGCAGCCATTTCCTCCACGTTGTGGTTCATTTTAGCCAAAGGACAAACTAGCTTGTGAGGAGCACCTAAAGGTGATCTAAGATCCAGACTAAGGTAGTAAATCATTGATCAAAAAAACATTACTGTGGACTTGGGGCATTATAGTTCTGTGCGGCGCCTGAAGTGTGCAGAGAAATATCAATAAAAATCCCCCTGATCTTTTTTTAATTAAAGGCTAAAAGCCTGATGCTCACTGTTGCTGTTGTACTTGAACACAGACTTTAAACTGTCTGTTTTAGGGGGAAAAAATAACAAAAAATACCCAATTTCTATGAGCAAAAAATGTTATGGTCATATACACAGTATTAGTACATGAAAGACGTGATTTTTAAGAGGTAGGCTGTGGGCTGGCCCTGCATAGCTGATTGGTGTATTGAGATATCAGACCAGTTCTCATCAGCACCACCCATACTTACACCTGCAGGCAAAACAATTTTGTCCTCCACTAGTAAGCAATTAGATTATATTCAAACACACATACACACACAGAGCCTCCACAAACTGTATTCCCCCTATGCAGCACTCAGTATGACACTTGCTTCCTCCATATGTGTGTTTGTGCTAACACAAGGATGCGAGCAGACACACACACACACACACACACACACACACACACACACACACACACACACACACACACACACACACCCTGTAGGTATAAGGTTCCAGTTGGTATATCTCTGTCTCTAAGCCCCAGTTTGATGCCCTAGTCTCATGGTATCCAACCCCCACTCTTTCTGCATCCCCTCAGGCTTCTCTCTGTGTGTAAGATGACTACTGAACCAAGAGGGCATTGTTTCTCTCCAGTGGGGTTTCATAATTGAACGTTCACATTTATGCACTCATTCAAATGGATGCTAAAAGTAGAAGTGAAGCACGTAACCATGTTCTACACTTGAATTATCCATGGCAAAAGTGAAACTCAAGATTCAACTCAAGATTGTTGTGGTGCGGTATCATGCACAACTCCTACATGCTGGACACATTTTAGTGGATGCACATGCAGCAGATAATTACAGATGCACTGATTGGAGGCTTTCCACAGGAGGTGCAAACTGCAGTCAGCCTGCATCAGGTTGTGTGTTTCTTAGGCACATGTGTGAGTGAAGCAGGGAAGAGAAAAGACAGCGGGCAGCAGAGACAAACCCGTCAGCCACTCAGATCACATCAGGTCTGTCGGGACACATTGGAGCACAGCGAGCCTGATGGGATATGCCCCCCAGGGGTGCGAAGCAGGCCAGATGACATACAGACACAGGGGCAGGCAAAGAAGGAAGAAAGAATAGATGGCACATCCTGCCTTTAATGCACAATATGTTTCGATAACATGCATGCAATTATGAATGGTAATCCTGACTACATTGTGTACCAATTATATAGTAACACCCTACCATCACAGACGTACACTTACATACAATCACACATATTCCTTACCCCACACGTACATGCATGCATGCCACAAACATGTAGCCTGGATCTCACACCAGATAACCTACATCTTAAACAACACGGCACATATGCTAATGCGAAACGTGAAGGCATGATGTTTATGAGCTGCACACGATGCATATGCTTCTGCGTGTGGGTAAATGCACAGACACGCTTGGGTACATATGTCCGCAGGGGCAAAATGGGAAATAGACACTTCTCTTCATGCCTGTTCTTTAATTGGGGCATTTATTGTTTTGCGGTGGTGTTTACTTCATTAAATTAAGGCACATTTCAAAAAATGCAGCATGTTTCAAGGTTTATATAAGCAAAATTATGCTTTCAGCCATTAAGTTGCAAATTAACATATCTTCATGACTGTGGGATATGCCAGTTGAAGATGCTTTTACATTTTCACACTAATCAACTTGACTTTAACATGTTGGATTTCAGTTTGATTTGCTTTCATCGCAAATATTGTTTCCCCCTTCAGCTGTGTGTATCTGGATGTGTATTTGAGTGGAGCGGTGTTAGTGTATGTGTGTATGTGAGTGTGTGTACACTTGTGTGCTTCTGTTAGTTGTCCATGGCACCTTCATGTCAGCCCAACTGTTCTCTTTCTCAGTAAATCACAAGATGTGTGTGTGTGTGTGTGTGTGTGTGTGTGAGGAGGGGGGTGTTACAAGGACAAAATGAACTATGTTGAATATTCCGTATTGGTTTTACTGTAATTCTTTTCTAATTCTTAGTTTATTCAATTTCATCTCCTTGAGGCTGGTAGGTATGGAAATGAGGTCTGTTTTTTTTTTTGCCTGTGTAAATTGCAGCTATCACCTCAAGCCTTTTGAACAAGATTACCCAGATGGCCTTGCGTGGTGTGCCTGAAGTTTTATTTTCCTCCTTTGCCTGCTTTTCCTTCTTGGCTGCAGGGGAACGGAGAGGGAGCTGGGAAGCCTCCTGAAGGCTCTGGGCAAGGCCAGGAGGCAGCAGCTGTGGCAAAGAGAGATCTGGGGGAAGAAGAAGAAGAAGAAGAAGAAGAAGAAGAAGAAGAAGGAGAGTGAGTTGGGGAGGGAGCGCTGGGGGGGTGGATGAGACTGGTGCAGGGGGCGTTGTTGTGTGCATGTGTGTGTGAGAAGGGAGGGGGCACTAAAATCTAAAGCTGAGAACACCAGCCATTACGAACACGACCCCCTACCTGTCTTGGCTGTCAAGGGGACCGGAATAACCCTTGGAGTACTCAAAGAGGGGGGCTGGTGGAGTGGGTACACTCTGGATGGGTACAGGAAGAACTTGGGCGGTGCGTGTGAACATGTGTTTGGAGTAAGGTGTTGTTTGCAGATACAGCGAAGTGTGTCCCACTGTAAATATGGCATTAAAACATCACCAGTCACATTAGCAATACTTACAATTCAAACAGCTAGAATCACACCCTTAAATGCCAGGATTTGGTGAAAAGCATGATAAATAGCAACCTCCTGCCCAGGTGATCATTGTTGTGCAAGTGGTGAGATTTGTCATTGGGTTTCCACTCACCGTGCCCTGGACATAATCTGCTGCTAGTTTTCTGCCCTGAGGAAGAATATGATTTTAATACATTAAGGTGGCACAGAGATAGAGAATTATGCAAAGTTAAAGTGTTCACCTGTTTATTATTCTAACATGCAACAGCCTCCATCCACACTAATCTCCAAAAGAACACACCCAACTCCCAGATTGCTGATCTTGGCTTGGAGGCAACAGTGAAAGGAGATTCTCACCTGAGATAAGGTGAGAAGAGGAGCAGGGGGAGGAGGAGGATCTGCATATATCACTTATAATATTGGAGGAAAAGCTGATGGGAGACAGTGATCTTCCACTTCTTCCTCTAAATTGACACCCATCTAAAAGACATGCCTTTTATTTAGTGCACACAGTTGCAGGTGTCGAGTTGTTTGTCAGCATCCTGCATGTAGTTGTTCATAGCAGTGATATAAGAAAACAAATGTCTCAGCATGTAACCCGTATGGTCAGTCTTTCCCTTGTATTGAAGTGTGTCGAATCAAAATCCCCCCCGTGTTATTCCATCAACAGCTTTTCAGATGCTGCTGCCAAAAGAGTCAATAGTAGGCTATCACTGTTTGTTTTCACTCCCTCCATTTGTTTGTTTTGTTAAGGTTTTACTCTCCATCATAATGAATCACTTTTTTCATCTTGTTCTTATTTATTCTCATGGCTGGAGGTAGAATGTGGTGGTTGATGAGGGGCTGAAATGAACTGAGCCTTAGCCTTAGCCCGGGGGCTGGCGCATATCTTAGCATAAGTGATGGCCAACCGGAGGGCTAGAGCCTAGCTGAGAGCGCCCTCAGGACAGCAACTCTGACAGATCATGTATTTATAGGTCTGTTGAAAGACCTCTATTGTGTCCCACATAGCCTCAGAGCATGTCTGTCCTCTGTATTATAATAAAGCCGCTGGCCTTACCACTATGATGGATGGGTGGCCCTCGAATGGCAAGCTCCAGAATCATTAGAGCACTCCTAACATGCAGGTCTACCCATGTGAAAGGCTGGTGCAGGGAGAGGTGCTACCGGTGAGCAATACAGTACAGTTGAGACCTTTTAATCAAGGATAGGTAGCCCTTATTAATTCTCAACCAAGAGTGGGAGGGAATGAGAGAAAAGAGAAATGGAGTGAGGGAGGGCCAAGTTTGCAGATGTTTTTGCCAAAGGATACATTTGCAATTATCTCAGTGGCTTAAAACGCCCTCCAGGCTTTTTCAATACAGGTTAGAATGTGGCACCTATAGCATTTACAGGCAGCTTCACTGGCCAGATTTCATTGCTGCTGAAAATTTCACCAAAGCCAGCATTCCATCACACCTTCACTGAGGCATATAGCGTCAGTGTAAAATGTGTAAGCATGAAGGTATAACTGAGCACAGCATCTATATTGGGAGATTTTTGGAGAAACTATTTAAAAAAATAGAAAAAAAACAAACAGAAGTTGCTTGAATATGCTCTGCAGATCCCTAAAAAAACCATCTTGACTTTTCTGCGCCTTAAGCTTCACAAGCAGAGTGGTGTTTGAGCTGTTTCCCAATCTCATGTTCTTCTGTTACCTCTGGAGTAGAATATAAATGATTCCCTCTCAGTGTACAGTGTATGCCAAGGGGCCTGCAGCGACCATAGTCCGGTCTAAAATTCCTCACTGTAAGCGCACCATAACTCACAGCCTGAGTGATAAATAAACAATGGAAAGAGCAGCACGTTGTGGAGCACTACCTCAAATCCTCCACTTGGAGCACTGTCACACATTACAGCACAATCACGATGCGGTGAGGAGACGGTCTGATGAAGGTTGGTGTTTAAAATCTACTGTTGTTTGACAAGGGAGACAAGCCTTCTGTAGCGTGGTGCAGGATACATGTACTGTATATAACACTGAGCAAAATTGATTGAAATGTATATTCTCAGGATCTTTATTAATTACTCATAATTAAGAGTAAATATTTATATAATAATAATACTAGAGAGTTAACAGAGTGTATTATTTTAAGCAACTAGGGAGATTTCCCGTTTGATTCCCTTTCACTTTGTTTTTTTATTTAAGGGGAACTCCATCGATTTTACACGTCTGAGTCAATTTATTAGTCACGGAGACACACTATATACACACTACATAGCCTAACAGAACAGTTGAATAATGCCTACTGTGGCTGTGGAGAAGCTTTGTCAAGTATGACAAAATTTCTCGAGCAACATGACTTGAGTAAACGCAACTTGGACTTGGGGACTACAAATGTTTAGCCATGCTAGCAGCATGGCGCTAATGATGGCAATGCCGCTCAATCAGTAGGTCCACCACTTTTGTCCAGACAGAAATATCTCAGCAACAATAGGGTGGATTGCGATAACAATTCTGTAAAAACATTCATCATCCCCAGAAAATGAATCATAATGACTTTTGTGATCCCTGGACTTTTCCTCTAGTGCCACCAGCAGGTTGACATTTTTGTTTTTGACCGGAAGACGCCCAGGTGAAGAAGAACCTTGTTTATAGCACTGTAGCATTTCGCTGTTTACTGTAGCATTCCATTGTTTACTGAGCAACTGTGAAGATGGAAGCGAGACTTATCATCACCACTGTGATGACTGTACATCAGCTGTACAACACTGCCACGAGAGAGTAGGCTACAAAGACGATAATCTCTGTGTTGTATTGCTCTTCAAGTTGGGATTGCTGGTTAGTATTTCTACTTGTGCTACAACCAGCATGGACATGTAGTGACACTCCCACACAGCCGCACAACCCTGAGCTAATCGATGCAATGCCTGATTTGGTCTGAAAGGGCTTCGCTATTGGTTTACCCCATTGAGCCTCCGCCTCGGCACACAGATCTTGGCACTAACTGCCCAATCCTGTGCTGCGTCAGTCCTCCCATTCATGCTGACATTAGCATTTATCTCAAAGCATCACTGTGCCTATATGTACAACCTCACAGAGCTGCTAGCGTGGCTGTAGATTCTTAGTCCTGTTAACATTATGGGAAGTGTGAGATTCAGTGTTTTTGGAGCTTGACCCTTACAATGGACTAAATGCCAGGATATCTCAGTTTCTGCTGCATCGATTTTGAGAGCAACCTTCTTTTTTAATCCCCCAATTTTATGGAAGCGCAATACTAAATTACTGGAGAACTCTTCTAAGATTATGTTATCAAAAAATAATACATGCTTTTGTGAATGAAAAAAAAGGGTATTGTTGGCTTTTGTCATTAGCCATCCACCTACATTGTTGCTTCACTATCCAAGAAAATGTGCTGCTGCCAAAAAATCTTATATGACTGAGCTGACAAAAACACCATGGAGGTTATCAAAGCTTACTGGTTTAAAATATGTTATACATTAAAAGTGGATTACTACATGTTGCCTTGGGCTCCTACAAAATAGAAAACTTGGGGGACATTAAGGATTATGTGTTAATATGGTACTGCAGAAACACAAGTAGCAAAGGTTTCTCTTTTGCATGCAGCCTTCTTCTCGAACTTCTCGAAGTTCAAGCCCAAGTACCCATCAGTACAGGTGCTGAACTCCACTTTTTGTATTTATACTGGCTCCATTCTACACTATATTGGACTTTCTATAACTCAAGCAAAGCCACTGTGACATATTATTCTACTAGCGAGTGTCCATTTGAGAAATTATCCTACCAGCGATTGTCCATCTAAGAACATTTAAAGCCCCAAAGACTGTGCAGGCATTCATCACACAGATGAACTAATTTTTCCACTAGAAATAATTGCTAGAAATATGTGGCCATTATATTATAATAAAGGTATTTATGAGCCTTCAATCTCACAACCTCACTATGAGATATCTTTGAAAATTTGAAATCAGCTCCCGAGGCTTAGGCAGGGGGAGGAGGGGAAGGAGAGCGAGAGAGAGAGCGAGAGAGAGAGAGAGAGAGAAAGAGAGAGACAGAGAGAGAGAGAAAGAGAGAGAGAGAGAGAGAGAGAGAGAGAGAGAGAGAGAGAGAGAGAGAGAGAGAGAGAAATGGCAAGGGAGAGATGTGGGAGTTGTGTTTTGCTTTTTTGCCACAGGTTACATTTATAATTATCTTGCTGGCATATAATGGCCAAAAGGATTTTTCAATAAAGATTGGAGGCACCTACAGCACAGAATATTACCTATAGATCAACACAGAACAAGAGAGAGGACTGCAAATAGAATAAGACTAAATCCAGAGAACAAAGTACAAGTGTATTTAGTTAGGGCATTCATAAGGAGCACGGTGCTGTAGAGCTGAGCACTGTGAGGGCTGATGATTTGAAGACGAGGTGAATGAGTCCATCCACTGACCTTCACTAGTGGTGAGTAAGCAGTGCCTGGGGAGCGAGGGAAAGATGGCCACAGCCACTTTCTCCAGGCCCTACTCTGCCTTTTGATGACTGGAAATCATCACTAGAGAGAAAGCGAGTGAGAGAGACATGATCACAGACACACCACAGAAGAAAGGAGGATCTCAAATTACTTTATTCTCCTCAAAATCCCTGTCCTCTAAAGGACTGGAAGTCAGTTTCTTAATACCATTCATCTTTTCTCCAACAGGCTGTGTCCGGAGAGGAGGATATCTCTAATTCCTTTTCATGTTAGTCTGAATCCAGGAAGTGAGAAGAGATGGGGCTGGACAGGGTCTCATTATACTCAGGCTGCCCCACAGGTAACAAACTTAAAAATCACATAGGGTGCAAAAAAAAGTACTGCTGAATTTTAATCTAAACACGTGTTCATTCTCTCTCTTGCACGACCCTAAACAGTATTTTTTAGTATATTTTAGGAAAACAATGAACATCCAATGGGGTTCATGTAGCTAAACAAACTTGCTGCCCAGATACATGTAAATCATTTCCATTCTAAAAATCTGTACTGATTATAGGAATAGTTTGACATTTTGGGAATTATTTGCTTTCTTGTCGAGAGTTGATGAGATCACTCTCATGTATTTGCAATAAATATAAAGCTACAGCCAGCAGCCGGTTAGCTTAGCTTAGCATAAAGACTGGAAACACGGGGAAACAGCTAGTCTGGCTAACAAAATCTGCCTACCAGCACCTGTAAATCTCACTATTTAAGTTATTAGTTAGTTATATCTTTTTTGCTTAATTTGTACAAAAACCATGGTGTAAAAGGTGTTTACAGCTTTTGTGCTAAGCTATCTTTATTGTATAGACATGGGTGATATCAATCTTTTCATTTAACTCTCGACAAGAAAGCAAATAAGCGTATTTCCCAAAACTATTCCTGTAAAATCTTTGCAAGTTAATGAAAATGACACATTTTAAATATTTATCAGGAAGTATTTTGCTCATTTGGAATGATCAATACTGAGAATTTGTGGAAAATTTGAAAACATGGCTCATGATGTAGGTTGAATATTGCAATGATTATATTTTGATTTGTTATAAAATATTGATGATCCATCAGTGATATATTGCCTCTAACACTTGAATGCTGAATTTAACTTATTTTATCTGCAAACTCAAACCGTTTTAGCTGAGCGTTGATGTGTTTGATGCCTGCACCATGAATAGTTAATCACACAGGTATCTGATTTTATGACTGAGAGCAAAGCATTGCTGTATACCACTCACAGTTGCACCTCTAGCCTATGAGAATAACAGTCAGTCAAAAGGGAATCTAGGGCGAAGAGGCCTGAAAGGGAGACATATAGCATAAACCGTAGATAGCCAAAGAAAGTGGAGATTCTGCCAAAAGGGATGAAGACAAGACGACAGGGTTCCGTGTGGGATTTCACTTTGGATTTTGGCCCTGCAGGGATATGTGGAAGCACAACTGACAGGACTTGCGTGGAGAAGTCGGCTCTATTCAATATAACTAAGTAAAGAATGCCCCATGTAGTCACTGATGCACCAGCATAAATCCTCCAAGGTACAATATTGCCTTGGTAAAGATAGCTTTACCTCTCTGGTTGTAGAGAGCTAAAACACTACATAATGTAGAAGATTTTGCTTCTTGTTTGCCAGTGAATGCATTCAGGATGTTAGAACGAATGTTAAGAGGTAGGATGGATGCAGTTTATTCAAATTTATATAAGGTATCACCATCTAATCTCTGTGCTTGAAATGCAACACTGGGGGGACATGTGAAAGCAGTCCACAGCAATGTAAAATCAGTGAACAGACACCATGACAACTTTATTTGAGATTTATTTCACATTTTTTTGCTACATTCCTCTTTACTCAAATCTAGGGAGCGTAGGTGGGTCAGTCATCTTAGAAATACTTTATATCCAACTTCATATCAATATGTGCTACAAGTAAAAGTGATCTTGGAGTGGGTAGTACAATAAGCTTTAATCTGTTCAGTCATGTCTGAGGCAACAAATTTGTTTTAAAAAGATTCAATGTAAAAAACACAAACACATATACAATGAAAAAGATTTACAGGTCAAGACTCAGAGGAATATTATGATCCAATTAATTGATTCCCAAGGTAGCACATGGGGGTTAGTAGTTCATACTCCCCAATGAGGCAAATGGTGTGACATAATAATTTGCTAAATTATTTTCTTTACTGCGTATAGAATGGTCTTTGATGTTTAAGTTTGATGATGCTAATGTCAACTATGTTTTATGGCATAATCAAACAAAATAACTTCCATTAAAGTAAAAAAACACTTCATTGGTATCACAATATTCAACATGATGTTAATTGTGAAAAAAGATGCTTTGTTGAAACTAACTGTTTATGACAACTGAGACATTCTGTACTGTAAGCAACACATTAGTGACCTTTTTACAGTGAGGGATAAAAACAGACTTAGCCAATTTGCCAGTGAGACAACAAAATCAAGTCACTGGTGACAAGCTATGCAACACACTACGTTAGCAATAAAAGCCTTTTAAATTTATATGGGTATAACAGAAATCATATTCAACCTAATGTAGGCTCTAAGTTTTAAAACAAACTTTGTTTGGGGATCCAGCGCATATAAATCCTTTTTAAATTGTTTTATGGGGGCTAGACAATCACAAATGTCCTTGCAATCTCAAACTTATCAAATGTCTTGTATCTTCTTATGGCAAAAAAATCTCCTGTTGCACCTCATTTTTTTCTCTAGATGGTTCTCAAGTTTAAGAAAACAAAAACATCAACAAGGAAATGAAAAAAAACAGAGTCCACAGAGCTCTGCAGCATTGAGCGTTTGGCTGCCACAGAAAAGTCTAGCACCTCCTACTGTTCGGGAGGTTTCTAGTCCAGCTGCTCCTGCTTTATCCTGTTTGAATTGGATCCTCGCTGACTCGTCCTCCTCAGTTCCCTCCTCAGGACATACTCGCTGAATTGGGATGAGTCCACTCCTCCGCCACAGGAGCCAGCGATCTCGAAGCCACGTTGTTGGAGACGCTCTAGAACCTGGAAAAGGTGGAATGGGATAGAAGGGGGAAGACGTCAGTAGCAATACGGGACACCAATCACAGAGGGAAAAGCATCATTAGCATCCTTCATTAGCTCTCCGGTGACAGGCAGTGCTTACTCATATATCTTTGATAGTCAGTGTCAACCTGGATGCCAGATAATTCTGCCTCATTCTGGAGGTCTACTAGTCCCCATAAACTATGATGCTAAAATATTAATGTAACCTCTAACCTTTTGTTTACTACTGCAAAACTTGAAACCACAGAATCATCCAAAACTCTTCTAGTTATGTGCTGCAGTTAGTGCTAAGTCTAGCATTGGAAACAGCTCTGGGAGTAAGCTGCAGCAACATACGGCCTGTGACGGGAATTTGGATGAGACTTTCGCAAGACTTTCACAAAACCAAGAGCCTCTCATTTTGCCTCATGCCTCATTTTCATTGTTTTCTGTTGTATATGTGTGTGTGTATGTGTAGCTGTTCCTGATCTCGTAGCCTTGCAGACATCTACAGACGTGTCCAGGGGGGCTGTAGGATCACATTCCATCGAAGAGGCCCCAGGGAGCAGTGAGGCTTTCTCTCTGCCACTTGGCTCAGTGTGGGCTGCTCAGCAAAAGCCCCTCTCCCCATTTCTCCCCCAGCCCCCAGGCCCAAGTCTCCGCCAAAACTACAAAGGTCCCCCTACTGCTGGCAGCTCTCTCTGCCCCCCTTCCTTCTCTCAAAACCCCCGCCCTGCCTCCATTAGCCGCAGATACAGCATCCACCGCCGGCGTGCTTTAATAACCAAACAGGATTATGGGCCCTGCCTGGGGACAACCTGCCAGGGAGCATGCTCACTCTCTTGCTTGCTCTCCACGACTCACACACTTCAGAGACGGGTTTGTTTGTGTGTTTTTGGGAGGGAGATGGAGATTTGACTTCCTCAGACTGAGACACAGTCCAAATCATTGCGAAATCTTTTCAAATATGCCTCTCCGCCGTCATTTATTGATGCGTATCTGAGGATTTTACCATCAATGAATTAGTGGAATTTCAATATATAATCAGAGTAATACAATATTGCCAAATACATGCTGAGTATAAAAGATGAATGTATGCAGAAACTTTCTTTTTTTAAGTCTTGTTTTAGTCTTACAAGTATGGTGTTGCCTAGAACCCATTATGCCTAAGAAACAATCCTTTCTATACTGTACATTGTAAATGTAACAGCAAGTTACAGTGAGTACACTGGCATTTAGTTCTTAAAAGAAACATATTTATAGATCCATCTTTGAATAATATAGAAATCACACCTTTCACAACACCTTAAACGTGTTAATCATGACAACAGTAACAGAATAAAGGTTGTTTATCAACAAAAATAAAAAACCTCATATGGCAAGACTTTTCTAACTTCGCTTTATGTTGGTATGCTCATAGAATTGCTGGTATTCATGTACTTATGCATCTGGAGATCTGAAGAAAAATGTGCCCTACTGATTTGTTTCTTGGATGTTACAAACAAAAATATGTGGAGTTGCTTGTCTTTATTTTGATTTAAATTGAGCATTGATCCAACAACCCTCTAAGACACTCAGGGGAATCACCTTATGTCTGCTTAAGTGTTTCACTGCATCCTGAATTGCCCACTTCCTCTTGCTGTCAGCCAGTTTCCCCTCAGTTTGCACATTCCTGTGACTCTCCACCATGATTCAAGGTGTCAGCCATTCCTTCACTTAATGGGTCGAAATCCACCATTAACCCATTTACTGTCCCTTTCCTGCAGATTGGCACTGATGCCCACAATCGAAATGACTTATGGATTTAACGGTAAAGGTTTTTCATCTGCATTGAGCAGAGAGGGCAATTGGGTGGGATGTGAGGACCATATTATGATATTAAAGCTGACCATCCACCAGCTCCGGAGCCAAAGTCGAAATCATTATTCCGCTCAGATCACAGAGAAGTAAAGATGGTGGTAGACTTGTGTGATGATGGCTTGCTAAGTTGATGCTTTGATGAACTCATCAAAGAACTCATGTTTCTGCAAGGCTGTTCTTGTGATTCAATTAAATTAAAAGAGATAAGATTTTGCAATCAGACATCAGTAAAAGTCTACAGTATAACAGCAGATGAAAAGAAGTCGAATGAACACATCATCACCTCAGTCAATTCCTTGTAATAATATAGAAAAACATTACTTTATCTAATCTTTGAGTGTTTATACTTATTGAGGAATGCTGAATAAAATAAATTCAGTATAAATGACAATACACCCACAGCAGACGACTGTTCCCATTACCTGGACCGAGTTGAGGTGGCAGTACCCATTAAGTGGGAAGCGGATGACGTGCGTGGAGTCATGGTTCCAGCCAGCATTGACAGAGTTGCACATGACATCACCGATTTCCGGGAACACGTCTTCAATCAGGGCCTTGTCACCGCTGAGTGTGATCCTCTCGCCCAGGTCCGGTGCAACACGCACCACCAGGCACTCACAGGGGCGCGACACGCGGCCCAGCTCCTGGTCCTGGCGCCAGCGCTCCAGCTCGGCAAGCATGGGCTGCAGCTGGAAGTATCGCGCCTCCTCATACAGCAGACTGTAGTCCTGTGGGAGAAGGGCAAAGGGCGTTGACAACATAGGATACAGCAAAAAGAAATGTGTGATTATCTGCCTAAACAATTTAAGTTTGATTTTATTTCATATATGGAGAATACTGTATATTATTTTGCCTCCTGGTGGCCTAGAGGTTTAGGACACTGACCATGTAATCCTCCATCCCTCATTTCCTGTCAGCTCTTTACTGTCTCCCATGTAGTAAAGGAAAAAATGCCTAAATAGTTTGTGGAGCAAATATCAACACAGTGAAACCACACAAAAACTGAAGGAGTTTAAAGGTTTACATGTTGCATACTGTATAAAATTACAAAATAACAGTGAGAACAGTATGTGACTCATACTGGGCCATGAGGTCAACACTGGGAGGCTTATAATTAGCAGAAAACCTTCCAACATAGTGTTGTGTCAGTATCATTAATCTAATGTGTAGAAGGAGCTATTTGAATGTTTTTATTTTTATATACTTAAATGCAAATAACCCAAAAGCAAAAAACATTTTATATATATTGTACAAAGATACTTCTCCTGTATCTTAAGGTAGACTGAACTGAATTGGAGGAAGCTAAATGCAGCCTACAGTACATCTTGCTATACTAGAGAGCAAAATCACAAAAAACAGAATAAGTTATTCAGTTTAAGGTTGTGATTTTCTTTCTAATGTGGATCCAAACCAAAAAAACAAACAACAAAGGAGCCTGAAAACCACTGTTCTACATGAACGAGCATTAAACCCTAGCGAAGACACCATTCAGTAAAAATTATAAAAGATCCAGAGTGGAGGAGATGTAGTGCGACATGTAACACAGGGTTGCGTGGGGTAGAGGATCAGATCCCTTACCCGCAGGACTGCAGGGCCTAAATTGCACCACATTCAAGTTTTCTCATGCTTCTCTCAAAATCTACTCAATGTGAATATGGCCTTAGCCTGAACTTGAGCCTGTCTTTTGTCTTTGCTTATTTTAGCTGACATACTTTCCACTGATTGAGTCACACTATGGACAGTCCATCAGATAAAGTGGTTATTTGCTTTCTCCCAGGGCAAGTTAAGTAATTACTGACTAAATGACACATAAGAGTAAAAAAAAGAAGAAATGCTAATGTGTCACATACAGTGAGTCTCAACCTGGATGGACACTTGGCACAAGAACATAGAGCGCTGAAGAAATCTAGCACATGCAATGTGGTCATGGGCACCATAGCATTTATTCATTTGTCTTGATGCAAGCTTATTGTTTTCCTTACATATCTCAAAAGAATCTTTGGCCACTAATAGCTGAAGGGGGCCAAATTGCATCTCATGATGAGTAAATGCATTAGCTTTGTTTGCCTTGATATTTTGTCTCCAGCATGGGAACCATTTTCAGCAATCCAAGGAGGACAAGTGTCCAAAGGCATTCCATGGCCTTAGCATTCATTGTGTGTGCTAAGTTGTAGGACTGCTGACTGGCTGATGGGACTTTACAGTTTCTAGTATGGACATCCACTCACTTTGAAGTCGTCTGGGATGAGGAGCTTGGACGTCCTGAGGAAGTTGAGGATGTAGCGGAACATGTGTCCATCCCTGTCAATGAAGTAGTGCTGCTTCAGGCTGTCCAGGACTATAGGCTCTGTGCCATCAAAGAGACGACCAATTCTACCCACAGAGAGGGGAGGGGCGGTGGGTTAGGCATAGAGGGAGGCAGGGGGGACAACATGTCAACATTAACAATCTTATATTTCTTGATTTTTGCATGCAAAAGTTGATCACATTAGTTGAGAACTAATGCATTATCTATATACTACCCTTGGGGTTATGTTTCTGTTTCTTGCACCTTGTATGATGGGAAACAAGGGATAGGAAAAAGAAAGAGAGATAGGCAAAAATGATACAGTGAAGCAAAGTATGTGCAAAGGGATGTGACTCACTCATTTTCCCCAGAAAGAAAGAAAGAAAGAAAGATTAAAAACAGAGGTGGTCTGAAAAGGTCAGGGCCAGCTGGTAGTTGGTTGCCTGAAGCAGGGTGCCAGTCACCCTCCGGCCTGGGCTCGGAGCGACAGTGCAGCCTCCCAGCCTCCAGATGGCCCCATGCCCTTTGGCCCTTTACTGCTGCTGTGACATCTGTCAGAATAACCAAGTTGCTTTTGTCTGTGCACTGCATTCTGCACTTGAAGCTCCTAGAAATTGTTTACTGCTCAAAATAACTGTGGGCTTTACTTCACAAGGAAACATTTTGTGATACTACCTGACAAATCCAAAAGCAACTGAAACTGCAGATTTGTTGCATGGAAGGTGTAAACATTTCATATATACTCAGTTTCTCCACCAAGTGCATCCATGAGATATTTCTGTGATTTGAAGAGATGTGACATTTGACTGTTAATGTCACAGGATGACACATTTGGCTTGAACTGAAACTCACTATAAGACACTGAGTGATCCACAGTCTCCTTCCCTGTTTCAGAGGCAAAATACTGGACACAGACATTCACCACTGGCCAAAACAAACGCAAACTATCTCCATCACACACTTAAAATACAGATGCATGGTAGAGAAGACTTACCGTGATTCTGGGAATTTTGTTAAGGTGGCCAGACTGCTCGTGTACATGTGTCCGCCCACATCAATGTGCACAGGGGCATTGGACTTGGTGAGCTGTGCAGGTGTTGGGATGCCCTGGTTACTCAAGGGAGACACTGGTGACCGTGTGATCATGGGCCTGGACATGCTGGAGCGATTATCCTGTTAAATCACAATACAAGGGAGAAAATATTATAACACAGATAGGTAAAACAGATTAAGGAGATGTATTAAATTCTGTTTTTCTTCTGCAGATCAGCCACAGGCGACTTGATCATTAAGATTTAGAAAATTTAGAAAAAAAAGAAAAAAAAAATTGGATAATTAGACACAGCAATCTTAATATTTCTATAACATCCGCAGTCAGGAGTGAAAGGGGAAGATTTTCTTCTCTGCAAGCTAGAGCAGCCTGACCTTGACCTGAATGTTGCCACAATCCACAAGCAACCACTCCTGTGGGCCATAATCTCCAAAACCAAATTAATTTGGAGTATCAATCTCTACAGTCTTGGAAATGAGCAGTAATGACTCTTGATTTGAATACTGTAATAGGATTTGGAGAAATTGTCTCCTGTTAACCTACAAACACCATTAGCAGACAATTTCTGTAAAGCTCTCAGAAGAAAATGACTTCACCCCCAAAAGTTACAGACCCCAAGAAAATACTAGTGTCTGTAACATCTCAATCACTGGGGATTACTGTGGAGTTAGATATTACACACATTTTCTGAAAATGAATAAAACTGGCTTAACAGTAAATTAAAGCAATGAAAGAAAAACGGGACTGTGCGTGCGTGATATTCAAATAACGTGACAATAGTGCGCACTCCACATTTAAGCACATCAGGAAGACCATCTATTCACACACAGCATCCAATAAAACCGGTGTCTGTCACTTCGCTCCTCCAGAGAAAGTGACACTTCGACCCCAGTCTTACTGTAATTTCTCATTTTTTCCCCCTCAGACAATATCGGACTTTACGCGTTTACCTGCGCCGGCATCACTGTGTTTGGAGAGGAAGTCACCGAATGGTCATTTTGCTTGAGAGATGCTGCGGGAACAGGCTCTCCTCTGACAGCGAACATCAGTGAGGGCTCCCTGCACTCCGCTGCTCGGATCGGGAGCCGCTTGAGAGAAGCGTGCACGGACTCATCCACAGAACTGATTGGACGCGGTCGCTTTCTCGCTTTCTGATGCGTTAAGTCCATGATGTCCGTTTCGTTCATTACAACGCAGGCTTTAAGGTTAACAGATAGGACGCGGTCGGCTTTTTCCAACACACCTGCCAAATGTGGAGAGGAGTGAAAAGCGGGATAGCGAACACCGGGGGAAGAGCGGCGCCGTGGCTGTCACACGGAGCAGCTTCTTTGCAATGGCTGGGAGAAGTCAAAGCCCCCGACAACATTAGCATTGTAGCGCCTGCGGCTCTTTTGGGCTGTCGCTGTTTCAGTGGCAGGTATGTGTGTCGCATTTTCAGAATAAAACAAATCCTGCCTCACAAAAAAAAAAAAAGATCGTCTGATTATGCGAGTCGGGTCTACGTACGCGCACATCTGGACCGGTCACCGCTGGCCTTTGCCCTTTTGGAGCAGTGTTTCTGCGCGCAGTCGCCCTCCTCCTGGTGCTGCTACCCATTGCTCAGCAGCAATTTTGATCAGCAGGTTAAACCCTTCTTCAACACAACAGACCCACAGTCCAAAGTTCAGTGAAAAAACCCAAACGGTGACCAACCCACTCAACCACCTGGACAAAAATGCCCCTCCACCCAAACACACACACATCACTCATAAGCACCTGACTGATGATGATCTTTCACACTAAATCATTTCCAGTTGCCCAGATGCATTGTTAATACAATGTTAAAGTGCAAAAAACGCTCTTTTCATCATTCAGAATATTAATAACTCAAGTGCCCTTTATGTGCACAAAGGAACATCACATCCCTCCAAAACTGCAGCCTGTCCCTCAGAGAACACTTAACATCTTGTTGATCCATTTCTCATCGGGCTATATGACAAATATCAGAGTTACTGTATGATGACTGCAGTGTGTAAACACCACCTCAGATGACCACATCAGCATTGCAAAACCACCACACTAATGACTTCATGGAGTATAAAACCAGACCACAACATGTCCAATTGCTGTTAAAAGTACTGCCACAGCACTCTCCTGGGCTGTTTCTTTTTCATAGAAAATGCAGGGAATCCACAAATTTTAATAACATTCAGATTAAAATTAATTAGTTCAACCACTGGCCTTAAAACATCCACATTCCTGCTTCGCATTGGCAGTGTGAGTTTCACACCTAGATACCCAATTAGCAATTAAGCTTGCCTTTGAGTGTAGGCCTCCAATGCGGTGTGTGATCCTGGTCTGATTTGCATGCCGCTTGTGCACGCGCTGATAAGCGCAGGCAGCAGCCATATAGTTTTAAAATTCAACTCCAGAATCCCTCGCAGAAGGCAAAGGGGCCTGCAGGGCAAAAGAGAGAGAAATCACATGGCTGCTCTTCAAAAGGGGACCTGTGTAAGGCAGCCGGCAAAGTGCGTGGGATCACACTCAGAATGCAGGTAATTTGTTCCCTGACTAATTTGTGGAGATGGTGGTGTGTGTGTGTGTGAGTGAGTGTGAGAGTGACTGTGTGCCTGTGGAGAGTAAGTTCTGAAAACAGCTTGGTGGAATTGGATTTCCTCAAAGCCTTGTCATCGCAAAGGTGGATTGAGTGTAAAATCTGTAAGGCATTATGGAAAATTGCAGGGGTGAGAGAAGAGAGAGTGAAAGAGAACGGGTGGCTGGGTGGGTGGGAGTTGGAAGGGGGTAGCGGGTTGTGGCAATGAGTTCTTATATCACAAAATCATTCTGAGTTGTTGGAAGTTAAGATATATGTGTTGTGGATCTTTCTTCGGACTGATGTCCACATCACATTTCTGTCTTTCACGCTTTTATCTCAATGACAGTTCAAAGGTCACCACATCCACACAATCCATCAGTAAGCATGTGATGTAGGACTGACCATTGGCACTCATGTATCAGCCATCAGCTCCAGATGTGCACTGCAGATCTTAAAACACCAGCACTTTTCCTACCTGTTGCCATTTTGAATTTGGCACAGTGCTACAAAAGTCTCCCATACGACGGGGTTTTGTAGACCTGTTCCAAAAGTTTCCAGCCTTTGTGAAACAAGTCGAAACGTATGTGTTTAGGGGATTTGCTCGTTTACCCAGCTTGTGTAATTTTGTTGCACCACAGTATGCACAAACAAATCTAAAACAGGCACAGTGCATCAAAGCCGGGAGTACTTGGGCTGCTCCAGTTACTCCTGTTGTTTTCCATCACTGGTCTGAAGTCTTTCAAGCCTTTTATGCAAAATCATCACTTTAGCATCTTCTTTACATCTCAAGGAACAAACACTATAGCTCTGTTTACATATTTAGTAATTTAATGCAGGGTATCACACAAAAATGCTGCTAATATTTAGGAAGCAAGTACCTGCCTGCTATTGCAATAATCAAAAGGCCTGATCAACAGCAACAAACTAGTTTTAAATTTTCCATCCCACAATGCAGCTCTTCAGTGTTGCAACATATCGCACAAGACACAATTAGCATTTCAGATCAGAGC
This sequence comes from Maccullochella peelii, assembly GCA_002120245.1. Classification (NCBI taxonomy): domain Eukaryota; kingdom Metazoa; phylum Chordata; class Actinopteri; order Centrarchiformes; family Percichthyidae; genus Maccullochella; species Maccullochella peelii. The sequence continues at coordinate 73,795 of LKNJ01000108.1, read as the reverse complement.
ATTAACATTCAGTTCGAGGCAGGCAGACTGGTATTTACATAATCTGGACGGGTTGTCTCTCCTTTGTTGCCCATGGCCATTTGTTTCAAATGTCCACACAAAGACAACCAAGCCTTTGGGTTAACTTCACTACACTGCTGGCTGTAAAGGCAAAAAAAAATATAACAGGTAGTGAGACTGTCATAACAGAATGGTCTGGGTAAATATTGGAGGCTGGTTATCTGGTCAGGTAGGTGTGTGTCACTTTGGATTTCAGAAATGGACATTAGGCATTATAAGGTAACTATTCCCAACACAGCTACAGTAGTTTGCTAATATAAGTGTTTAAACATTTTAATAAAACTTCAGACATTGTCATCAGTGTTTTCTTTACTCTCTTTCATTGCATGTTGACATAAGTCCTGAATTGTGACAATAATGTTTTGTGTATACAACATTGTCTGTGGTCCGCATCATGTCAACCTCACAAGTCAAAACTTCAAGCTGACTGTACGTCTTAAAAGCATATTTCTCAGTAACAGCAGAAGCAGAAAGTTTGTGGTGACAAATGCAGAAATGTGTTAAAAAAAACTACTTTGGCGTTTAGGAAAAGGATGAGAAGGTTGCCTAGCAAATAAAAGTTACCAGAGGAAAGAGACCTTGCTGACCTGCTCCTCAGCTAAGAGAAATGTGATCTTCTGGATAAACCACTTTTTAACCTTGGACAGAAGAGGTGGCAAATAAGGGAAATAATAATTTGCAGTGCCTCTGGATCATGGTTATCCAATCTGAGTTTGAGAATCCACAGAATCAACAATGTCATAGAAGTCGAGCCTCTCTGTTAACAATGATGAAAAGGCAATCTGAACTGATACAAAGTTTCAGATCTTACAAGCGTGTTACCCATCATATTTATCAAACAGAAACACATAATTATTCCCTGAGTTTTATTACAAGCTACTTTTCAACATCAGTCTTTTATGGAGTTACTGTACCAGTACATCAGCATGACATCACAGATAAGGAAGCGTGATCGGTGCCCAGTTGCCGCAGGCTATTGGAGACAGTGGTGCATATTCACTGGCACACACCAAACTGTCCCAGGGCACAGGAGTGGCAGAGCCATAACAGGAAATATAATAACAGTATTTCTTTCCAAGGAGTTCCAATTTAGCAAGTAAAGCACCTCTAACTTGGAAATTATGATGTAGTCTGACAGATGTAATGTGGACTAACTTGCCTTTTAAATAGTTGTCTTCAGAGTCTGATTGTTAAGTGTTATTTGACTGGGGAACAAATGTACAGATGCTGTACATACAGTAAAGTAGTATGGTTTTGTTATTACAGCGCCATCAAGTGATCAGACCTGACAACCCAACATCTCAATCTCAATCTGTTTATTCACGCGCCCTCTGAAACTGGTGAAACCGAGTACTGGCTTTCATTACAGGTGACCCAAACTTAGAGGGTTTTGTTTATAATGTTAATGTCATTTAAAGTCTCGTCCTCTCTGCAGTGCAGTGAGAAATATTAAAGTAACCAAATACGCAATCTAAGTTTTGTTTAGGACGTAATATACAATTTTAAAGTACAAACTTTATGAACCTTAGTAGATGTGTATTTACGCAATACATGGTCCCATGGGCGAAATATGTCCAGATTATGACTTAGTAAAGTATATTTGCCGATTCGTATTCGGACCTTGGAGTTGAATACGCACGGCGCGGTCAGAGAGCCAGGAGGGGAGACAAGAAGACAAAATTCGCTCCTATTTTTGTCTCCGTTTACACAAATATATGGTGCTCTTAACACGGCCACGGCTTGTATTAAAGGATGATTCACAGATTCTGCATTGACGTGTGTAAAAGGTACATCCTGTCTTACAGAATAAGAAAAACGCCTGCGGCAAAATTACTCCACAATGGCGTCTTTCATTAGAGGATCTGGGGCAGCCAGGAAATAGAACTGTTTCACGACAAAACTGACTTAAAAAAAATCTTCATGTAAACGACAAACGCAGGTTTGAGTAAGTTATGAGCAAGTTATACAGCTACAGCGACACGGAAACGGTGATGTGTTCGGAGCTGAAACGCGCCAGGAGCGAATTCACACGGTGGACAAGTAGAGTGTTTGCTCGACAAGATCGCAGTCTAATCGGCTGTTCGTTTAGACCAGATGTATCAAAGCCTCGTATATTGTAGTAACGCGAATACATTTGTACAGTATCTAAGGAACAATAGCCAGGAAGTGGTTAAATATTTTTTAAGAACTGTACCGCTCGAATCGCTTGGCACATGCGTAAAAGCTGCTGCGCCTCAATGTCCCAGTCCATCCAGCCACGGAAATAATAGCAAACCAAATAAATCTCCGCTTACCTGATACATAGAGCGGCATAAAGTATCTTTTTATGCACCCTTTCCCTCCGATTTGGCCCACGATCTGCTTCTCTTCCTACACCAGTGAGAAATGCAATAGCTTGGCTAAGGTAGACAGAACAAAATACAGAGAATACTTGCTCCAGGGCTCCGAAACCCCTCAAGGCAAAGATCAGGATACAATTAGCTCATGTCTCTGCCCCAGTCTAAACCAATCTGTAGAATAAAACTCCGAGCAAAGGAAGAGATCACAGCAGCAGTGCCTCAGTCTTTGTTGAGTTTATGTTTTTATAAAATCAAATAAAGAAATCTTTTTTCTGCATTTACAACACCCTCACTCCTCCTGCCTCCAACTTGCCTATTGCCTCCCTCTCGCAAAGAAGCTGATTTTAATCGTTATGATTAGTTTTGATGTAACGTTCCCTCGGGCGATGGAGTGTTTCTTTGCCAGGGAGGAAAAGCAGCAGATGATGATAATTATATAGATTGTTGGTGGAGTCCTTTGATTTTTTTTGCCCCTACCTCTCAAACATCTAACCTATCTAGTCTTTAACACATGCCATACACACTGCGTGTGCATCAGACAACTTGTTGATTAGCCTGGATTCAGCTTATTAAATTAATGGAATGTGGTTAATGAAATTCTCACTCTGTAGTTTCTCCTTTGTAATCTTTTCAGTCTCTTTCCTCCCTTTGGACAACCTCCAAATGACGTAGTTGTATAAATAAGCACTTGCAGCTTGCCTTGCCCCAATCAAGTCTGAATCAGTGCCTGAGGGTGATGTGCGAGCTCATTTCAAATGTTCAACGATGCATGATTTCAGGAAGATTGAGGCACTTCTGAGGCTTTTAGATTTACTTGGGGGATGCAGTCAGCAACGGAATTACATGTTTAAAGTCATTCCTTTAGTACAGTTCCTTCATGTGAACATGCATAGTTATTCTGTGTGAGTCAAGACTGCTATTTTGTGCGCAGCTGGTCATAGATTTGACACAGCTATTTCTTTACATTCTCAACAGTTATCCTCACGCCATACACAGATGAATAAGGCTGAAATACCCGCTCTTGCGCCCCCTACTGTTGAGAGCATCAACTTTTTTTTTTTTGACAGCAGCTATGAAAGCAAATCAATTTGGCCATGTTACTGTAACATTACCCAACTTTAAAAGTAGAAAAAAAAAACATCAGAAAAGTACAGAACAAATATATACAAACAGGCTGTGTGTTTTAATGTTCATCCAGGGAGAAAACGGACTCCAAGTTTGTTCTGAAGTTCAAGCAACAGTGGAATAAGAATGCCACGTCAAGGGACCAGTGACTGATGGATGCAAGCGCACAAACAAAAGCATTTGCCAGTTCTCTTCATCAAAAGACCTCCCCTTCTCAGAGCATCTTTTGTAGATGATAAACAGAATTGCTTTTGAGGAAAGGCCAGCTATCCCTTGCTCAGCCAATGCAGGGACCATTAAACTTTCCACTTTTACTTTTACCAGAATGTCCCACAGGAAAACAAACACAGGATTAAAGTGTTATGATGAAGTTATTTGCCCCAAAGGTTAATGGCTGGTGCACGATACACCAAGCCCCAACTATCATCCTACCCATACTGACACACACATTTTCATGCCATTACTCTGACAAACCATAGTGAACGAAGAACACCCCAGGCCTTAAAATCCCATACGTTATCCATTTTCCACACAAATGGAGCCCATTCATATTGGGATCCTCTCATTTCAGTATTCAAAATATGCATCAGATGTTGTTGAGACTAACCAGTGTAGATCTTTGAATACATGTGGTGTTTGATACCAAAAAACAAAGCCATTGTTCTAATGCCGCTGTGGAAGAGTAGTATTATCCTTGGATCTAGACCTAACTGCTACAGCAGCAACAGCAGGCCAGCACTGACTGGCTGCACCATATTTTGGTGGACAAATTATCCAGATTGGTTGCAGATGTGAGTTTGCACCAAACAGAGACAGCCTAGCCTGAATGACATCATAGGGTTATAAATGCATATACGGGAGAAAGGAGAGAGGAATCCTGGAAAACTTATTCTGCTGGCTGGAATTTTTAGAAACTGACTGCAGTTCTCAAAAAACAACTAATTAGTTTGGTCAACTGTCTTTTCGGTCACAACTTAAACACTTAAAGCGAGACTATGTAACACGTTCATCCTCTTACAAATGAAAAGTTAAATTCATAAACAATAAAAGGCACCCTTGTCAACTCACTACACCCAGGGGTTTTCCAGCTACAGCATTACTTGGTCTGGTATGACCAGTAGCTCATAGTGGCTAATGTTAGCAAACATCAAACAGATATTGGTGTATAACGGACATCAGTCCATTTGCTGACTTTATGACCCTTCATTACTTGTGTTACTGTTCCGACAGCATTTTAGCATTAAGCATTATCCTGTGCTTGTCACTTGTGGCCAAAGTGGCTACTGTTCAGCCAAAGTTACATACTTTCACTTTAAAGCTGGAACCACCATTTAAACACTGAAAAGAAAGTTCTGTTTTATCATTATTAATTCAACAACAACATAGTCTAGACTTTTTGGCATCTGAATGTGTTTTTTCATATGTAGGAGCAAAGATATTGCTTTGCTCAAAACACATTCATTTTTAGTGGCTAAACCATGTGAACAACTATTACACTCATTGATTGACATTGGCCTTCCTGGTCCTTGCAAATCAGTCAGTGTCAACTAAGAAAGATGTTGTTTTAGCCTCAGACCATGTTAATAACTGCTCCTATACTCGCCACACCTCTCTAATAGCCTGTGGTTATGTAAGGGAGTGGGATGGAAAAGGGGAAGTGCTGAAGCTGCTCCAGCGCCTGACTCAATCTGCCCTGCAGGGTTGCACAGTTTTAGGCCAGAACAGTTCATCAAATATTATCTTTGGCACAATGGAATTTAGCTCTGGAGAATGACTGTTGCTACAATGTAGTCCGTCATACGATCACGTATGGCTCTGGAAGGCTAAATATTAATTAATTAATGGTAATTATATGACAGAGGAGCTCCTTTGTTCAGTTAGTACTAGCAAACAGTAACGACAACCAACAAGCCTGTGCACTATATTTGTGACTTTGGTCATGCTCTACTCCAGAAACTTCCACTATACAAAATCTGTGGGGTGTGCGTGTACATGCCTCTGCCTCACTGTTTCAATGGGGTTACTACAGCTTACAAAGGAAGCATGACACACATGACAGAGTCTATTCTGCTCATGAAATGGTTTCAGTTTTCTATTTGACAAAAGTGATCAAAAACCAAGACTTTATATTGACAAGTCACTTTTTCTGTAACTAAGAAAAGATGAGGATCCCCATTGCATGGGATCACTTGCAGCCCTATATGTTGGCTTCCCTTTCAGTCCCAAATCCACCCATCCCACCCACAGTGGACAGAGGAGTCAGTGACACTACTATGAGGGGAAGAGAGACAAGAGGAGGGGGCTGCTTGGGTAATGCTGGGAGGCTCTAATAAAATGTAATCCTATTATATGGTTCCCACTAGAGGGCAACAATAATAAAGGTTTCCCTAATAACACGAGCAGACCAAACCCAAATGGAAAACAGCTCCTCCGGTCAAGTCCCACACTTGTACATATATCCTCTCATTAACCCAATTGCTGTTGGGCCACATTACACCGACAGGCCTTCGAGATTTAGCCGTGATGGCGAGGCAAGAGTTAAGTCAAACAAATGTGTTTCATCAAACCGCAGTTTGGGCTGCTCTGCATAAAGGAATTGAAGGGGGGGGGGGGGGGGTAGTGAGGGAATGTGTGCGGGTGGGAAGTTGGAAGCAGAGCCCCGAGGAAACCAATCAGAACTTCTCCACCCTCCCTTCCTGTGTCAAAGCCACCAGGGTCTCAGGTGTGTGTTACAGGAGCTAATACCTCCCAAACTTGATTGTTTGTGTTAGAGTAATCAGAGTTTTGTAAATTACCATTTTGGAAATGATAGTCCTATCATTGGTAAACAAAATCTCAGCATAGTAGAGGAACACCACAAACTAGACATCATGAGATAAGACTTAGTAAACTTCCAAATGATTATGAAGTTAAATTTTTTCCTCCTGGGCCAAATTAAACGAGACATTTCTTAGTAGTAAAGTTACAAAAGGCTGGAATTTCATCAGATCAGCTTCTTTACAAACAAACTCATACTCTTTGCACAGGAACAGCGGAAGTGACTTTCTTTGACTGATATTAACGAGGAATGGCAATCTCTCTACTGGAAAAAGACATAAACACAAAGTCTCATATTTATGTGATTTGATAATGTAATGAATGAGTTATTCCGCTTCCTAGCTATCTCACATAAACGCAGTAAAATATTCATCATAAGTGACAAGGTGAGTGAGAATATCAATCATATTCTCAAGACAGCTTGAGTTATTAAGTGAGCCAATGTAACAGTATTACAAAACCCAGAATAACAAAGTTATTTATCTCTCTCTCTCTGCATGTGTGTATGTGTGTGTACGTAGAGAAGTGTGTGTGTGTGTGTGTGTGTGTTTATGTGTCTGACAGCATCAGACAGAGAGAGAGAGAGTGTCGCATGCCTTCCTGTTCCTGTACCACCCTCCAACCCCAGAGCCGCAGACTCAAGGCAGTTTCTAGAATCAAACAATTTCACGCAGCTACTGGAGGAGGAAATGAACTGAGCCCAGAGCAATAATAAAATTATACAAATGTTATTACAGACTCGCCTGCTACTGTCCTACTTTAATTCAAATTTGGGCACTCCAGGCGGTGCTGGTGGCAGAGACCTTCCTGAATAAATCAACATTAGCTTACGTCTAAATTATTAAGGAAGTGGGAGACTTTCTTGTTTATAGTATGAATTATTAAACAAGTGTTTAACGCTGTTTTTCTTCATGAATCCCCAAATATTATTTGCTAATGATCTTTAAGGTGTGTGTTTTATCTTTTGCCCCTTCTGTTGTATGCTGGGAATTGAGAATCTGAATTTTCAAGTTGCAAGAAATCTGTCTGTTCTCAGTTAGATAAGCATGAGATGCACTTTGAGATATACTTTGCTGGCATCTGTATGATGTGCAAATGAAGCCCTAGTTATAACAGTATTCCCATCATATAGCCATTGTTATTCGCAATGAATGTGAATGTAAATGAATGAATTATGGAGGCAGCCACTGTGAAGGCTATCCATGCATTATTACTTTTCTGCTCAACATCTCGCTGATAAGCCATGATGTTAACAAACAGACAGCTTGAAAAAGTGTTGGTCTATTATTTGCTGTCACTTTTTATTTGCTTTTTCCTAATTGAGGGGTCTACAGCAAGCCTTCGGAAGTTTGTCAACACGCAGAGAGAACATTTTTATAATGAAATCTTAGGATTTGATTGGCACTTTACAGCATCTGCTCACTGAAGAGCATGCACATGTATCACAAGGAATTTCAACAGTATATGTATGCACACAGAAGCCCACACATGAATATTTTTTTAACATTTTACTCTCCCTCGCCGATATGAAATTCATAACAAAACCAAATTCCCAATCCAACAGGGACTGATCTCCTCACCTGTCTCCCTCTATTTAATCTTCAGATGGACACGGGCCGATAAATCAAAACCAAGTGAGCCCATTCCCCATCGTCTGTCCCAAGAGCAAATAGTCAATGCATGAAACATCAGATTTATGTACTCATTTATTTAGGCTATAAAGATGATTAAGGGGAGCTGAGAGGGTGCTGGCCTTGAGCCACTGAAGCCTTAAGGGATACAGGCAGCATGTCTGCAGGTAAAGGATAGTGCTGCTGAGAAATTCAGCGCTGTCCATTGTCAACTCTAGAAGGCCTTGAAGTTCAGCATTCGTTAACATCAACAATCTCACACTACTTTTTGACTTTCTGCTTACATCACTTTTAGTTAAATCTGTCACAACTGTCTGCAACCATTTAATACAGAAAAGTACTGAGAATGCAGTTTAGGCAGCTTGGGTGAAAATAAAAATCCTCTCACAAAAGTATGCAAAGAATACCAAGGTAGAGAAAAAGGTACTTTAGTATTAACATGCTTAGACTCCTATTCGAGCACTGGGTTCCTGTTATAGGGCTATGCAACACTTAATCCTCTTGTGTAGTTCTGAATTAATGGCTTGGACCAATTTCAAATGAAATGCGTCTCAGACTTATGAATAAAACTGACTTGTGTCTACCCACGTTTGCAGTGTAACCTGTACATCCAAGGCTCGTGGCTGCCCTCCCCTGGAGAAAGACAAATGGGAGCATTATTGCACAGTAGGTGATTCACACTGTGGCCAGTAGGTGATGCTGTTGTCACACATAAAAACTGCACTTACTTGGAGAAGGTGGTGAAATGGGGGCGGGTTAGTCCATGTAGGAATAAAAATTATTTTGATTTAGTATCTGAATTTTCCTGGCATTCTCACCTTGCAAAATGCAATATAGTTGCACCATCTAGACAACTTCACTTGATGCAGCAGGATCAGTGGGGCTGATCATTTCCTCCATGTTACAGTAAAAGATTGAATTGCACCTGTTCTTTTAGCAAAGGAAATAAAGTGTAGACATAACAGATCACCTCTATTTCGTATCACAAAGTGGTATCATTTCCTGTGCTCTCTGCTGATGGAATGAGATTACATGAAGCTATTCTCAGAGACTTAACTCACAAGGACCACACATCATGGACATTTATCTGACCATAGGGAGACATAATCTAAAGGTAGATGAGCCACTCCATCATTGATCTGAACCTTTCCTCTCCCCAGTGAGCAGCTCATACTACCAGGAACAGAGTATGGTTACTAGATTTCTTGTGAATGTGAGAAAGATGTAGATTTGTGCAGCAATCAAATCATTAAAAAATGACTTAGAAATGAATAAAAGACTTTATTATTACAACTTAATATCTTTTACATCTTGTAGAATTTCAAGTTTGTCAGTACGAAACAAGAACCGAGCAATTTCTGAACACAAAATCATCAAGACAGGTCAGCCAAATATCTTATCAATAAGTTAAATACTGAAATGAAATACAGCAACTCATACAGAGAAATAAGAAATGTGTCACAACAACAAAATCTAGATCTATGAAATAAAAATAGCTAAGTATCACAATTTTATTAAATAGAAAAATGATGTAGTAATAGACATAATAAACATCGTAAAGAGGAGATTTTACAGTGTTTCCATAAAGATGAACTGGTTGTTTCCCTGACTAATGCACTGAAAATAGAGAGAACTGTAATACAACTCTGATGATAAAGCTTGTCAGAGCTGTCTTACATTGCATGAGAGCTGCAATGTGCTTAATGATCAGAAGGAAAATCTCTCCTGTTGATACATACACAATACGTGGACCAAATGTGACACTAATCCAAAAATAACAAGGCTGCATTTTCTTCTTCACTTCTCCAATTCAGCGTGATGACCTCACATAATAGGTTGACCCTTCACGTATTTCCTTAACACAGTGTATTGCGGGCTATCATTCCGCAGCGTGCGATGTGAGCCGCATGCCAACGCTGCTACTGAATTGTTCAAGGAGGGCCTCAGGAGAAGTATTGAACAGGTTGTAGATGTTTGTGGGATTGAGCCATAACATCATATTAGCTTTATGACAATGGGAGTAATTCAGCCTTGCATGGACAGAAATCATATTCTGCTTTAAGGATAGGGGGACAGGCTCAAGATGGATACTCAAAGTTTGGCTGTCACCTCTGCTCTACAGATTGGTCTCCATTTCCAGTGCACGTGATAGTCATACTGAAGACAGCACTTCTCCTGTTGAGTCCTGGAAAGGATCTTTTTTCTCCGTTTTCTCCAGATCAGAGATGGTGTGGATGGAGCCCGGCTTGATAGCAATGTCCTCTGTCTCCACCTCCCTGTATTTCCCTGACGGGTCCCTCTGAAAGACCTGCTTCAGCCTCTTCTTTATGTCAGGGTCAGGGCAGTACAGGTACTCATACATACCAGCAGCCAGGATGCCCCCCAAAATAGGTCCCACCCAGTACACCTACAATAAACAACAAGGCAAACACCTTAATAAACCAGCTTGTTAATCAGTGCCCACAGGAGATTTTTTAAATTTTTTAGAATTTTTTTAAATTTATTACTGTCCACAAAATGCAGCGATGACTCAAAACTGTCAAACTGTCCAGCTACAGATTGGGGAAAAGAGGGTCAACCTTCATCAGATGCAGGTACATCAGTCTGCGACATCAAGCATTTGCCTCCAAGAGAAGACACTTCTGAATATGATACCAGCCACAGTGACAGTTACTGACAGTGTTATAAGCCAAGAACACACATACAACATGACACCATGCTGTCTACAAATAGCTCAGTGGAAATAATTCCCTGCCGGATACAAAAATTCAGAGCTAATGGTACACCGTTACACCTTGTTCAGTGACATCTCATTATGTAGCTAGAGATGAAAATGCTGTAAATTAGTGATTCCTTCGCACTTCTTTTGTTGGATGAAGTCATGAATGCAAGGGTAATTTGTAAGGTTTTTAATAAGCATTTAAAACACCTCATTCTCCATGCATTTACTGATATAAGTGAAAGACTCTTCTTTGATTATATCTTTAGGTCACAGCTGTTTTTACTGTTCTGGCGATGGTGCTGACAATGTGACCTTACCAGGTTTCAACATGCCATACCAGCCTAGCAGTAGTAGTAGAGGTTGCCCTCTTCGGGACAAAGAAAATCATCATTAGCTACTGCTAATTATTCCAGAGAGATTTATTATACTAGAGTGCAAATACTTAGTCATACAGAAATGGCACATGTCCAGTCAAACCAGCCACTATCAGGAGTAACTGGGTAATATTTTGGCCACGCAAACTCCTAAAAGAAGGATTATCCTCTTAGGGAAGTATCTCTTACCCAGTGGTTCTCGAAGTTAAGTGTGACCATTGCAGGCCCAAAGGATCGAGCAGGGTTCATGCTGGCTCCTGTATAAGGGATCTACAATAGAAGACACATAACAACACTGTTTTCAGTCTAAATGATAAAACGTAGTAGTTTTGTACAAGATTATCATCAGGGATATGTTTTTAGGTATAAAGCTGTCTTACCTTGACCTACATGTCTTATACTGCAAAATATATCTAATGCAAGTCAATAATATATGTATAAATGCATTTGCTAAACAGACCTAGGGAGGAATCAGTTGAGCAGTGCGAGAGATAACATCTATTTCCCTGTGCATTCATTTGCTCTGCAGGGTTCAGGGAGCCCCCAGAGATTGGTTGCTATGCGATGGAAGCCTCCAATAAAGATGTGCACGTGGGTGTGAATCAGCGAGAAGCATACAATATCACACATTGAAGAACAGATGCTTTAATACACCTGCTCCTTCTCCAAGAAGCATCAGTGCTCCAGCTTTCAGTCCATGCGAAAGAGGCTTGCACTTGGAACTAGTCTTGTTCTGCAATTCTTTCGTGTGTTGAATTTAATAAGATTTTGAGATGACTCTTTAAATCAGTGTTTCACTGTTGGGGTTGGGAGCACAGGAGGTGTCTGCTGATATGTATATGGGGTTGCAGAAGATTTTTAAAGCTGATGAATTGTAGTTAGATTTTCCTCTTGCTGGAGTGATGAGAATTTTGGAACAGAACAACAGGGCGAGAGGCCAAAATTATTTGAGAATCACTGCTATAAATATTCTCCTAGTCTTACCCTAACTGCCATTTCATATCTATCTCTTATTTAACTCACTGGAGGGTACTTACTGCAAATAAGTGACCAATAGCTACAGCAAAGCCAATGGCAAGGCCAGCAGATCCTCCTAGGTCTGTGCGTTTGGGATCACAGGTGGCAAAGATGGTGAAGACCAGTTCGAATGTGATAAGGAGCTCCACAAGAAGGCCGTGTCCTAATGAGATATTGGAGTTCACCTTGGAAACAGAAGATTTTCCTAATGAACTTTAACTTACTTAAGTGTAAGAAAACGTATCATACAAGTAAAAATGAATATGGTCAGATTCTTACCGTGGTCACACCGAGGGACCCTCTAAGAGCAGCAGGCGTGACTAGGTAGAGGATCCCAGCTCCTGTAATGGCTCCCAGGCACTGAGCGACCACATAGAACAACGCTTTTGCCAGGCTCAGCTTTCTAGTCACCACCATAGCTGCAGTGACCGCCGGGTTAATGTGTCCACCACTGATGTGGCCAAAACATTGCACCATTGTGGCGATGCTCAGGCCAAAGCACAGGGAGATAAGGACTAGGTCAGCTGGGGGAGGTTTCTCCTCCCCTGCAGCCCAGTTGATGGTGGAGCCCAGACCAAGAAGGACAAAGATGAGAGTGGCCAGGTATTCTCCAGACACAGCCCTCCAGTAGTCCTTGGTCCAGATCCCTTTAAAAGCCACCATTATGCTCTGACAGTTACACCAGGACAGGAACCTCCTGGCGAAAAGAATAATGAGCAAAATGATTAGCCTACTTATGTATTCCTGGTGTGTGCATGTGGCTGGAAATGTACTGAACCCTATCAGGATGGCTGCCTCTGGGCACTGCATTTCTAACTCCACTAGGGATTTAAGCCAGTTTCCATCTAAAAATGCCATACAGAGCATTCTTTAAACATTGTGAACAGGGGCAAATGATCACACTTAGAGTCAAAGCATACAGTGGTTAATTGCTGTCACTCATTGAACTTTAACCAGGATGGGGGAAACATTTACATCTTTTGACTATTAATGCTGAAGAGAACATGATTTACACAAATTAAAACATCTGTAAGTTAATGTACATTTAGAAAAATGTTGAAAATTAAAATTCAACATCATTACATTTTGTTCAACAAACCTCCAAGGCAACAAAGTTGCTCTGATAATTTCCGTCATTTATTTCCCTAGGTCAAAAGGCTAAAACTTACCAAATGCAATAACATGTTCTCCCTCTCTCTGTCCCCGTTGTGTGTGACGTGTTTTCATTCATAAGTCCTGGTGAGTTATTCAACCAGCAGAGACATCTTTCCCTTCATCACATCTAAAAGTTGAAATGGCTGTGACCTGTAGTACTCACAGGAAAGCAGCAGGCTGTGTGAGCGCAGGAGTGGAGCAGAGAGCAGGTCTGTCAGACGAACATGATCCACACATTGTGCCCCGGGATTGCATCCAGCAGCTTTATTAAGTTACAACCCGGGCATCACCTCACGGGAATTAAACAGCCTGTTCAAGAGGAGGAGTCATGAGATTTGCTTTCTGTGCAAACAGTACCACTGTTGCTACACAGTGCTACAGCACAGTGACTCAGTCAACCTCAGCATCTCAGTCATATCAGAGCTTTGAAAACATGCCGGAGAGAGCAACAACATTTACAAAACCATTTATACTTGGAGGACTGCAGAACTACACATTAAATTACCATTTTGTCAATTTAAAAACGTATTGACCATTTCAACAAAAATCTATGTTCCATGTAAACTATGGCCATCCTAAAGTAATTTTAGAACAACAATGTACAGATATTATAGCAATATTATTGTGATATCATAGGAGATGCAAAATTTTTTCGTTCCTCAACTACATTTCAGAAGGAAATATTGTACTTTTTTTACTCTGTTCCATTTATTTGACAGCTATAGTTACTTTACAAATAAAACATTTTCATGCAAAACCTGTCATCTTATAAATTATGATGCATTGTCATAGTTGTCAAGTTGCTCCAGCAACTGCAACCTTGAAATGCTACTTACATGTTAATCTCGCAATAATAACAATGCAATAATATATTATATATTATAACACAAACCTCTGAAAGGAACCATGCTAAGCACATTTTGTCGCTAATACTTTTGTAATTTGAATTTTGAATCTGGGACTTATACTAGCTTAAATTGTGGTATTGCTATTTTTACTTAAGTAAAGGATCTTCTTCCACCACTGGTAAAAATATGTTGTATGACTGCCACACACTCACCAAGTTCTGGTAAGAGTCAAATATTATATTTGTTTTCATTCTTTAGGGCAGCCAGGATAAGGAGGGCAGATTATTAATACGGAAATAAAAAAGTGCCTTGCTTTGTCCTTTTGAGCTTTAGGTCCAGGTCCAGGTTTTGAGGATGTGTAACAGCCCTGAAAACCTTAAACCGTAAGCTTACGTCTGTGTTAAGAAAGTAAGGCAAATAAAATACCACATATCTATTTTATCTGGATCAAGTTCTTAAGTGTTTGTACATTAACAAACACACGCACACACGTTGCTTTTCTCAAAATGTTCAATGATAAGCCTCCAGGAAGAAACATGGCTTATTTGGTATTAACGCAAAGATAAACATGTTATCTTTATGATGATCACACAGTATGCTTGTAGGATGAATACAGAGATTAAGTTAGATTAAGTAAGAAAAGACACTCCCTCCTTTTTTACATTTACCTGTTTTCATCAAAAAAAATTTCAAGTCATTCCTTTTGGGGGTTACTGTGACCACTACGTAAGTACATGTGTAAGAAAATAAATAAATCCAATGAAAACACCATAACTGTATCAATTAAGAATGTTTTACTAAAATTGCTAAAATCTGCACTCACAGACATTTTCCTGCTATTACTCAAACTAACTTCAGATGACTAAAAAGAAAGTACAGTGCTCTTTTTATTTGTCAGTTCAAGTGCCAAAGGGGAAACTGTAGCTGTCTATTTTGGGTGCCCTTCTGATAATGATCTTCAGGAAATAGGGATTGTAAAAATGTGAAGAGCTATATGACTTACACTGTGAGCAATGCCCAGTGTTTTAAATGGTAGACAGTGAGCACTTGAGGCCATGCTTCCCACAAAATCACAACACACACACACAAAAAAAAAAAATGTCTGCAGCTCCTTCAGAAAAAAAATGTCAAAAGTGTGAGAGCTGCCAAACTGAAACTATTTTGGGCAGAAGAACATTTTTTTCTGTCTTCTTTTGCACTCACATCTATTTCACATCACTAACTGGATCACGACTTCTGCTCTAAGCCAACAAAAGTCTATTCACTGTTAGAATCCTGGTTCAGCTGCATCACCATGCATGTAACTTGTGGTAATTTTGTGTGACCAAACAATGATGCATTCAGAGACCATTTAAGTGACCTTGCTCTGAAAGAACATTCCCTGGAGTTTTTCATGCGTTAATATGTTTCATGTGTTAATATTTGTCTTGAAAGATCCGTCATACTCTTTTAGGCCAACACAATGGTTCTGCTCACAATCAAGCAGCAAGAAGGTCAAGAGGAAACTGAAGTTGATTTTAGATTTTGAGATAATATGGATTGAAAACATACTGCAAAATATATATTTTACCAGCACATTGTATCTTACAAAGTAACATAAATGTCCTTAAGTAGACACACACTTATCTTAAAATACAAAATAAATAAAATTGATTTTACATAGATTTATTTTCTTTCTTTCCATGTCTTTTATTTGTGTTAAGTCACATGTTGAATGACGTAAATAAAAAATGGTGACCTACGTTTGTCCTCCATGTGAGCACAAAAATATGCCACACACACACACACTCACACATGTGTAAACTCCAAATTATATTTTTTTCTTAAATTAATGGACGACTGATTTGTTGTGCTGCAATACCAAAAGTTGTCTGAAACTTAGCCTTTGCTCTGGATACTTCACCTGCTTTCCTTGGGACGGGCGTGAATTTCAACACGTAGAGGTGCTGCGAGGATATCATGAATGCATACTGCAAACAACTGCACATCAGTAACATGATCCATCCTGTGATATATTGTGAAATAGTTTTGTCATTTAAAGAGGAGATATTGCAGTCTCAATTTAGATCTAAAGATTTATTATCGTCACTCATCACTCTTCACCAATGCCAACTTGTAACCTTTTGCACCTCCAGTCAAAAACAAGAGCACAGTTTTGATGGAGGAGGGGGATCTCTTTTTTTTTTTGCTTCCCTGAAATAAACAGGACACCTCCAATAAGTCTCATCCAGTTTAGGGGGCAACTTAAGGTTTCTCACAACATAAAGGTTCATTTCAAACAAATAAGGAATTCAGGGTCAACCATTCTCCTCGGCAATGTCATTGCTTCCAAGTTTAGACTTTCAATTAAGGAAAACAAACAAAAAAAAGTCAACACCACGGATAAAACAGCAAACAGTAGCACCTTGTATTCACCATACAATTAGATACAACCTGCACCATATGCATAATATGACAAATATGCATGCGGTACAGTTTTATTTACAATGGTAAATATGGCCACTAGGCTTGCTCATTTTACACTGAAATTTAAATCTGCACACTATACAAACTCGAATATTAATGAGATACATAAATCGTTATAAAACAGTTTCTCAGTATCTTGTGGAGGATCCTGTTCCTATAGTTCCTCCAGGCATAACACACATCAGAGGAGGCCCTTATTTACCAATTAAAAGCTTGCCTTAATTCTTCAGTTTTGCATGTGTTAAATTACACTTGAGTCACTTAATGTTTGTTAATACAGTATGAGTTCTGTTTGATTAGAGCACTGTCCTCCAGATCTGGCTGTTTGGCTTCAAGTGAAGTCATTTGTTAAAAGGGAATTCTTAATGTGCACTGAAGAGTTAGTTAATTAGTTAATATGGTACGTCTCACCACCTCTTTTGGGACCTTATCAAGATAACGGATATACAATTTGTTATTGAAAACACTGAAAATCGTGGCTAACAGCAAATATGGCTACTGGTGCATAAGACATTTTGAATTGTGCCTTACAACATATACCATTCAAGTAAAGTGGAGAACAACATCAACTTGCCACTGTCCAAATACATCAGTGCATTTGTGCTCACTCATACATACAACTGCAGGCACATACAGTAGCTATCATTGAATCACACCATAGAAACAGATTAAAATTTACCATGACAAATGATAATATGACATTAACAATACAGTGGCAATCCCAGACTGTCAATGATAGTATTTTTATTAAATAATCAATTCCAGCTGTAACCTGAGGATTCATCAAGGGCAGCATAAGCAGACTGTACTATCGTAACAAACATGTTTTCCTTGCTGAGTAATACTGCCATGCTTCGTTAGACACAAGCTACCGCCTTTGTTAGCGCTGCACCATGCCAAGTTTTCTACAGGCCTTAGTGAAGAGAATCCCAACACTGTTATGTAATCTATAGGCTTGACAGGGAGCCAAATCAGTGGCCTCTTCTTGAAAGACAGGACTTGTTAACGGGTTGATTCTTATTGAAGTAAATGAAGCAAATGGGAACAATCTGACCGTGAAAGCTCATTTAACCTTTGACACAGACAGAAAAACAAGCTGCTAACTGTAAGATCTGGTAATCATGCAATCATGCAAGAGGATGGCACAGCTAGCATATACATGCATCCAACCAGAATGGTTTTCCAGGGACGATTTTCCTACAAGGCATGAGGAGAAAATTTAGTGATAAAACTGCTCTATCCAATTAACAGTGGTTGCATCTTCTCTTACCTCCCCTGGATTATGTATAACGGATCCAGCTGCAAAAAAAGCATATGAAATGTCCATATCATAATGTAGGCCAGTTTATATTTTTGTTTTTGTTTGTACATTATGCTATCATAGTCAAAGCCAGCCCTGTTCATCAGATTTTAAATGCTGTGTTGTGCTGCCCACAAGCCTGTTTCTCCAAATTTGCAACATGCAAGCTGTGATTTATAACGTGAGATCATTCAATCTCCTGTTCATTTTGACACGTTTCACTAATCAAAACAAGCGTCTACTTGCAACCCATGCACAAGTACGCGAGAGCCTTGTAGAACTCACAAATGTATCTGCAGTTTCCAAACGACAACCATTTGTGAAACGTGACACAAACCCCAGGTTTGTACAGGTTGGCACAACAGACCTGTAAGTGAATGTAGTAGTTACATGCTGTAACTCTAGTTCTATGGTCACCAATAGAGATCACTAATGCGTTACTTACTCTGCCATTACATTACAGTCACTCCAGATTTAATGGATGTGAAGTAGGGTTGTTGTTGCCTGTTTATAGTTGCAGAACCATTGGGCTGAATGGGATCATGATACACACACATGGAATATATATGTACATGGTTTTATAGCATATACAGCCCCATTACAGGCCTTCAACTTTGACCATAACCAGAACCATCGTTCTGTTTGTGCCCTGGTCTGACATGATGCAGTAACTGAATCCGGGGAAAGTTTGTTTTTGACTTCTGATTTCGGATTTCTGACTGCAACCATATGTATGTTACATTTTCAAGATGTATCTTTTTCATGTCCTGTCTACAGGCTGCATTTAAGCTGCAATATCAATGTCAATGTCCACGCCAAACGCAGCAGCAGAGCACAGGGATCCCCTGTTTAAAGGTATTGTGTATTAATCACTTAGTGCAATACAACTAATTTCATGGTGTGTGTAAAAGCAAAAACATGTGGACAGCTTCGTCAGTGCTACTTGGTTACAGTTTAATGACAAAAGTTGGACAACAGAACTCTGACAGCAGATGTAATCACTCTCTTTTCTCTTCTGGTATATCACTCCGCCAACCTAAAAATGCAAAAAGGTAACTATGAAGTGTAATGAAGTTCCCATCAGAACACAAAAATATCCATCATTACATTATGTCCATCATTACAATAAAGCCAGCAGATCATTAATTAGTCCAACCAGGATCTGTTTTATTATAATCATTGCAGCCCAAAATGTATTTCCAGAGGATTTTCTGAAGAACTGTAATGCAATTTGTGACCTTTAGTGTGAGTGAGATTGACTCAACTCACTGCAACATATATTCAACGTGCTCTTTAAAATAGGGTAAGCTGTCAATGCTCTGCTCACTCTTTTTCTCTGCCTACACACTTTACACTGCAAACATTACTGCTTGCATCATACTGCTGCAGCTCCTACAGTATTTAATCAGCCCCACCTCGAGGCCATGACTCTGGTTTTCCTGTGGGGGAAGATTTTGTTATTGTCATACCCAATCTCCCTGTGTGCACCCTGAAGTGTATGCTGCAGGGCGTGATGACATCAGAGCCCAAATGCTAAACGTAACAGCTTATACTCCATTTTCACATATCAATAAAACTTTTCCTTTTAAGTCTGCTGACCAAAATGTAATTAGTTCCAGTAGCTCGCAAACTGTGCAAATCCTATGGACCGACAAACACACACATGCACTCGTTCTCTTTCCTTCACTCACCCTTTGTCTCTCTGTTTCTTCCTGTCTGTCTCTCAGAAGCACTCAAAAGACCTTGAGATTATATTGCTGTTGGACAAAAACAACTTGACAAGATCCCAATGTTTTCTGCTGTGGGGAGATGGCAGACTCCCTGTAAGCTTCATTACTCCTATTCAATCATCCAGAGAGTATACTCAGATTATCTACTTGGGCTAACTGGAGCAAAATGCATCATTGCTGTGGTAGAAATGTAGGGCTAAAACCCAATGTATCTATTCTTTTTTTCAAGTCATGTTTTTTACCTTAAAAAAGGAAAATGTGTATGGGTCAGCAACACAACAAGCACCACAGTGTGATTAGTCCATTAATAACAATAATTATGTCTATAATGACTATGTCTGACCCGGCAGTATGTTGTGGCAGCTGGGCTGGACCTCCTTTGAGTCAGGGCACTTCCCCGACTTCACCACAGTGCCAGGGAGTCTCCCCCTAGTGGAGACTCCTGGTCCTAAATCACCCTGCCATTCACTGGTCACTTCATTCTTAGCGGATGAGGAACAATGTGACCATTGTGCCCTTTGATAGTGGCAGCCATCATAGGTTTGGGGAGGCTAAACGTAATTTGCGGAATATTAACATGCAATCTTTACGTGCACACGTGGCTCTTAGGGGGCTCTGCCATCACAGGACTACATAGAACAGATATTGTCCTCTGTCCAGTGTCTTACTGCATTGTAGTCATGCAGTCTCCACTGTGTTCCTGATATGCAGGACAGGAAATGTTTTAGCTTGATACAAAATTACAGAAAATGTGGTGGAATTTATCTGAGGTGTAATTTTAAAAGGGAAGCCGAACCAATTGCATCTAAGGAAAATTAATTCAAATTAATTCAAATATATTATTTGGATTCTCAGTCATGGTGTTCACCTGATATATTGCTCGCCCTGGATAACACTCCACACTCCTGTCACGTGACAGTACCTCATATCATGAGGGGCCTTTATGGGAAAATCACATCATATTCAGCATAAGTTATCGTCACCTGCTGGGGATTTAATTTTAAGACCCCATTTTTCTCTCTCTGTCTCAGATTCTGTCTCACTCATTCAGTTTGATTTCAAAGACATTCAGTGGCTTGATAAGAGTTTCAGATAAACATTAAGACAACAAACGGAGGGCTCCAGATATATAAAACCTATCAGAAGAACTCCAACCACTCGGAACATGGCGACATTTCAGTGTGATCACTCAGTTGGAAAATGGCAAACAAGTAACTGGACTCACTTCACACACACTTCCACACAGAGTTTCACCTTTTACAAGATGTGACACACATGCACAATGGCATTCTATGTTTTTAATACCCTGTCAGACAGACTTGCATTGTGGAGTCATTTTAAACTGAAGGTTGACCCATCTACCTCAGTATGTCATGTCTTCATTTCACTCCACTTGTGAATTGAGAGTGCCATTTGGCCCCTGCTCTTCCTGGAAAAACCAGTTTCACCAAGGTTGTCTCTCAAGATCTGTTCGTGATTTACCGCACAGTGAGCAAAGATCATAAATATCTTGCCTTCGCAGCAACTAAGCACCGATGAGTGATTCTGTGTACATCTTTAACTTTTGGATTTCAGCAGAGAGCGAGCACATTAGAGGGGAACAAATTGTTCTGTGTTGTGGGAGGACCAGTGTGAGTAAATACGGACAGTCTCATAGGCAGTATTGTAGAACATCCGGCCTCTTGTTACATCCTACCAAGGAATTTGAGCTTCTAACCTTCCAGTTTGATATTTTCTGTGATTGATGTATTGTTTATTTCTAAAATTGTACATGTCAGAACTGGTGACTGTAAATAGCAGCAGTAGAGTATGATGGGAAGAAACTGGCTTTCTTAAATTTAAAGAGGTACGGCACACTGCACAAACATATTTTTTGAGCTGTACACTAAATTGTATGACTGTACTGTGATGAAACACATCAGTGCTGGTGTTAATATTGACATTTCTTACCAAATATATAAAAATCGGCATTTCATGGGTTGAAAATGGTTCAACACACCATGTACTGTTTAAAATCAGCCCTGAAACTGCGAGACCAATGCTGAGATAGAGAGACAGTTATAGCAGAATCTGAGGGTGGAGTTACACTTTAAATAACCATACTGTCTGAAGAGCAGTGGTGGGAGAAGTATTGAGATCCTTTACTAGTAAAAGTAGCAATACCACACTGTAAAAATACTCCATTTACAGGTCGCAGTTATGCTAACTAATATATATATAGTTTGGTAGTTTAGTCCTGTGGTTCCCACCCAGGGGTCAGGGCCCTTCCAAAGAGTCACAAGATACATCTGAGAGGTTGTGAGACGATTATGGGGCAAACTAAGTTCTGCTACATACACTTGGATTTTCAAACTTTTCTCTAATCTTTGCATTTTTTTGTTAATATAGGAGAGTTTTAACGTGGGGCTTCAAACAGTTGAATGATACCATGTGAGAAATTTAGAGGGAGAATCTTTTTTAGTGGAACTGCTAACAACTAATAGACATCTGAAACTTGACAAGGAGTCCCAACTAAACACCGCTTTTTTGTAATGGGTCACAAGAAAAAAAAAAAAAAAAAAGCTGGAACCACTAGTTTAATCTTTAACAATGTATTGTGTTTTATAAACTGATCATATCTTTTTTTAATGTAAAAGTTTAATCTGAAAAGAAAAAGCTAACTTAAGCTGTCAAATAAACGTAGTGGAGTAAAAACAACAATATTTCCTTCTAAGCGTAGAGGAGAAAGGTAAAAGTACAAAGTAGCATAAAAAGGAAATAATCAAGTACCTCAGTACAGTGCTTGAGTAAATGTACCTAGTTACTTCCCACCACTGCTGAAGAGCTGCATCACTTAACGTCTTCAGCCCTGATTTCCCCATTACATTTCCCCATAAAAAGCTTTAGTAAGGTAGCTAAAAAGCTGTAGCAGTAAAAAAAAAAAAAAAAATCATAATACTTATGCTACAGTTCCAATACTTCACTGAAGCTGTACATGGGGATACAAAAACCGAAGACTGGTTTGTTTTTGCACTATTACATCAAATGGAAATATTCTACGTCTGTTGTGTTTATACACAATAGTTCTTCATTAAAAATTTACAATAAATGTCTTCACTGTGAGTCAATCAGAGTCAAAGAGGTTAAGAACTATTAGTCAGCAACAATCTATTCTCTTTGAGAGTGCTGACTAATTAAAAGGCTTTCTGCCTGTTAGGTCAACATAGGACACCGAGCAGCCACTCAGTGAACACTGCCACACATTCTCAGCCTTTATGGCAAGGCAGCCTCAAGGCCATGCACATTTTGAAATCCATGTTGAAGCACAGAAAAAATAAAAAGGCACTTTTCTAGCTTTTTTTTTTTGTTGTTGCTTTTTTGGGTTTTGTGGACTGTCAGGTTTTAAATGATGTATTAATAATGGTTAGATAGGCGTAGGGTGGGGTCGATAGGGGACGTCAAGTAAAACATGTGAAAAACATGAGGGAGGGCTTTCAGTGTCTCTGCCTGCACAGTAACTTAGGTTGATTAGGTTGGATTTTTATCTGCCTCTAGTAAACAGCACTGCCGGATTCAAATTGATATTCATCATCAGGTTCACAATTTGTATGTGTCATAATTACACCACTTAAACATAGTAAAGCATATGAGGATGCTAACACTTCCCCTCATATATTAACATCCTGTTGTTCATAGCTATGCTCACAAATTATTTTCCGTAGGACATCTTGTGAGACAAAGACATTTGTCTCGACAAATAAAAAAATTAAACAGAGTTATAATTACAAACTGCTGCCACATAGAAATTTGGTGAATGTGTGGGGTGCTCCCAGCACACAAAGAGAGTATGACAAATATTTCTCTGAACAATATTTAACAATTTGAGATATTTTCTTTAAAGCTACTTTTATCAATATGCATATTGACAATGGATCAAATGACTACATGCGATGAGAAAGGGCTCGCTTGTAGGGATGATGAGTAAACAGAGAATTATCACCAACTCTGCAGTTCCCCTCAGCTCTGCTAAGATTTTTTAACACTTTGGATTTTACGGCCTTCAACTCCAACTGTTTTGGTTCAGTCCCACCACTCTTATCTACCTCGTTTCCAGCTGCAGCAGCACCAAACGGCAGACAGACAAAGTTAGCGACTAGCTGGTGAACATAGCATTTAGCAGCTAAAAAGTCAGATATTTCCCTCAGGAGTTGGTGGAGACCAAACCAGAGCTAAAAGGAGAGAGGAAGAATATTGAACTTTCGTTTACCAAGTGGACAGAAACATGGCTCCAGATAAATGCTAATGTTGCTCCATGTCTGCTGGATGAGTAAATCAATCAAGATCAATAAAGTCTGTCTATCTCTATCTAGATACTATAGGCAACTGTTTGCTAAGATGCTCTCCATATCAGCATTATAAACGTGATAATACTGTAAGTCAGTGTTGTGTTAACAGCTTGTTGTGCTGCCCCCAAATGGCAAAAATCACTATCATTGCTTCCATTACCCTTAACCCAGAACCAGTTTTGTAACCGCAACACTGGGACTGTGAAAACAGCACCCAAAGGAGTTGTTGCTTGGCTTTTTTACTACAAGTTTGTCACATGCATGCCATAAACCTACACCAGAGACACTTAAAAAGCTGCCTATCATAACTTCAAACTTAGACAAATAGATGGTGTAGATAAATAGCTCATTGTTGTTGGTTGCTATACTTGTCAAGCAATGCTTAAGGAAAACTACAGTGTACACAAGCTCCAAAAACACTTGTGTATGTGTCATTCTGACACATATAGACAGAATGAACACAGTCTTTCTCATTACCAAGCCTTCATGGAGACAAGCTGTCATGTTGAAACCCACAGGAGCCTACTGCAGATGCTGTAAACCATCAGCCTCAACTCCCAAAGCTAAAGAAATAGGATGTCTGCTAGCATCAGCATTAGAGGGAAACGAAAATATTTACGGGGAAAGCATTCAAACTGAATTTTTGATTATAAACCAACTCTTCCACAAGGTGTTGGTCCATGACGTTCAGTTTGAGTTTACAATCTGCTGTCAGTGGAGTGATTTAACTATCTCACTAATATGGCTAAATTCAGAGCAAGATAGACGTCTCAATAGCACAACCATCAGTTTGCATTGTCACTATTCATCGCTAAGGAAGAAAACAACATTGGTGCTACACTTATTGTAGATTTAGAGTGTGTGTGAGGGAGAGAGAGAACTCCACCAAGACTTCCACTGACAACTCCTGTATTGACCAGTATGATCAATATGTTATTATTATGAGCTATAGAGCTTGCCTCACTATGAATATTGATCCACTTGTCAAGATACTCTTGTTTAGGCCAAGGTCAGCCAATGAATTATAAACAAATCATTGCGAATAATGTGCAAATGTGACAATACAGAAACAAGAGTTATATGGTGGCATCAAAATAATGATTATTCCAAAGCATGAATCACAATAAATCACAGAGAAATCAACATCTTTAATATCAACTGACTAGATATTTACAATATTTATACCACAGAATAATCATGCCACATATGACCGGTAATTAATGCTTTACTTTACAGCACGTTGCCCTTATCAGAGTGCAAGTTACAACTGTAAACTTTATACTTGTCATTGTGCAACACATCTTTGAGGCATCAAAGCTAAGAGGGAATAGAATCACTATTTACACCAGAAGTGTTGAGAGGTAGCACCCTGCCAAAGCCCAAACGCTCCCTTTATTCTTCTGCTTTTACCGACTTTGAGTCTGAAATGTCACACTAGTTCTCAAGTTACCAAGGCCAGCAGATAGAGGAAACGCCAAACACCCTTTAGCGTCATCCACAGTCTCTGCTTCTTCTCTGAGAGCAGAATCACAAACCTCAGACTCTACAGAGCACCACCTAATGATGCTGTCAATTGGTTTTGGTTATGTCTTGTATAAGGGGTTTATAACACAGAACAAGGACTATTCAAGCTTGTTGGAAAGATGAAAATCAGCAGAGGCTGATAAATAAGGCCATGCACTTTAGACAATGTGTTTTCAGTGATAGAGGTTTTTGTCTTTTTTGCATTAAAAAAAAAAAAAAAGATACTTCCCCTTTTTGTATTTTGCTATAAAATCTTCTCTTTTCGTCTCCCTAACAAGACAGGAAGAGAGCACAGTATAATGAAAAAGATTTCTCCTGTTCCCACCAATTAAATGAAATACTTTGATTCACTACGAATAGTATTCATTGATGCAGCCCTTTGTTAGTGTACTTCCACTAATAAATTAACCTGTTGGAGAGCCATTGAACATTACTTCCTAAGCCTCAGTGTCAAGCACGTCCTTTTCATTGCACTCTGTGCACCCATCCACTCTTAGATGTACACTCACTCACCACCTCAGTTGGGCCCGGCAAAAAGAAACATATCACTTGCTCACTTCATCTACCACCTTGTTGACAGAATGTAGAGCCGCCTGGTGGTTTAAAGGAGCAGACAATCAAGCCAATGATGAAACAGAAATCACCAAAGGCAAACTAAATATAAACAATAAGAAAAATGTCCGCACAAAATATGTTTGTCAAAGGGGCCTTCCACCAATTTTACACGCAAAGATCAATTCACTCTGGAGGGATTTCTTAAAAATCTGAGAAAATAACCCTGGTAACATGATCCGGGTTATGTTGGGCTCAGTTTGGGCTTCAAATTTAACAGAGAGCCTGCATACAAATATTAAGTTTGAGCTTCCTTAAAATGATGCAGGTGCTGTGTGCTGCCTCAGGATGGTGCCAGTGTGCTTTGAAAGACAGAGACCACAGCTTCCACACAGGCCCGCAGCTTTACATTCTGAGTGACAGCTCTAGTGGCATTATATAATATTAACTTAATGGTGGATGTACTGTCACAGTATGAGCTCCCTGCCAGGTTTCTGAAGCTATTCATGTTTCTACCAGTCTTATCCCTCTATTAACAGGATAACGGCTTAGTAAAAAATAAAAAAGCATGCTTATAAAATTACTACAGAGGTTTTGTAGTTGTGTCAAAATCTCAGCTTCTGCTATTTCAGACGACCATTGTCCATACACAAATACTGTAAAGGCTTAATACATGAAATAATGGCTTGAGGAGTATCATGGGAGTGGATCCATGTGGTAACAGTATTATTATAGCACAGTAAACTAGCTTAATAAGTTTTAGTTTTTAAACCTACCGTATATTCAACTCCAAACTCTGCATAGTAGCTTTAAGTTCAGTGTTAATCTAACAAGCGGTTGGTTGGGTGCATTGTTAGGTAGCTAACTGGGACGCATTCAAATTTAATAAAGCAACTTTTCCTTTTGCCATCCAGATAATTCATCCAAGGCTGCTTGTTATAAACCAAATAATGTTACCACTTGGGCAAACCAGCACCATCACACTACGGTCAATAGGATACAGGCTGCATTAAAGTAATAGTTTGACATTTTGACATTATCCGCATTCCGGCTGAGAGTTAGATTAGAAGATTGATATCACTCTCATGTCTGTTAGGTAAATATGAGGCTACAGCCAGTAGCTTGTTAGTTTAGCTTAGCACAAAGACTGGACATGTAGCTGGTCTGGCTCTGCCCAAAGGTAACAAAACCCCACCTACAACAACACGTTGCAGTGTTATGGGGGGTTATGTGCTGGACTGTTTCTCGGCCAGGCGCAGTAAATTCCTACAGTCTTGTTGTTGTCTGTGTTACTGCACCCAGCCAAGAAATAGTCTGGCACATACAGGCCCATAACACACTATTTTTACACTTCTGTTTTTGTACGGATTAAACAAACAAGCTGTTTTCCCCTGTTTTTTTCAGTCTTTGTGCTAAGCTAAGCTAATAGGCTGCTGTAGCTTCATATTTACTGTACTGTACAGACATGAGCGTGGTATCAATCTTCTAATCTAACTCTCGGAAAGTAAGCAATTCCCAAATTGTCACACTTTGCCTTTAACCTAATCTAAATGGTAAAAATATCAGGTCCCTGCTGTGTAATCCCCAGTATCATTGCACATGACCTGAGAACCTTGAATAGCCGATAGCCATTAATCAGAAGACATACTACCTCGCCAGAAGTATCTTCATTTCAACAAAAATATTTTTCTTCTGTTTAATCATGTAACGTAGTGTAGGGCTGCAGATGCCTCTTTTCTCCTTTATGCCTGAGTTCAAACTGCATAATTGGTAGCCTATGGTGAGTGTTATGGAGAGCATGCATAGGGGGAATATTTCCCTATGGTGACATATAGTTGATGCAGAACAAAAATGACATTTTCTTCCCCACATGGTTTAACAGCCAAGTATAAAGCACAGAAAAGAACTTTCCTCTGCTGAGATGGCAGCATAGACCATAACACAAAAAGGTCTTCACACATTTTTCTCCAACATAGACACACGTATAGTGTACTGTAGGCTACTCGGTGTGTGCGTATTTATAGTCAAAAGCCAAAATATCTTCCAGGCACCAGCATGTAGACATGCATCTGTCCCAGTTATTTTTCAGCAAATTTCAATAATCTCCAGTAGAAGACTCCCCAATGATCTTTACCGGGTATTGATATTTTGTTGGGGATATTTGTGCACACAGTAGGCTATGCCGTATGTGCTTGCATTCTGCTGAGAGATGGGGGAGGTTGAATTGTGAATTTGAAATGGTGAAACTGGAAAGTGGTCTGTTTTTGGAAGAAGGTGGTTGTGTTTAAAGAAAGGGGTACTGAGGAATTGTTCCCTAGTGTAAGTGGATGTGACAGCTTCTCACCCAGGAGAGCACTTGTACTGAGCACACACTAGAGGCCAGCAGGGCCACCTGTCACGCAGATCTGTGACTAAAGAACTCTATTAGCGAACAAGCACCCCGGGGTAACACACACACACACACACACACACACACACACACACACACACACACACACACACAAACACAAACACACACAAAATCAATATGCGAATTAATGAAAGGAGCCATAAATGTAGAGTGATTAGGTAAGAAGACAATAAAAATGGTGAAGGATAAGACAGGACTAGATTGACAGTCCCTTTCAATATTAATTCACATTTTAATGATCCCATTCTCTAGATTATATCCTCCTTGTCACTATGGTCTGCCACATCATTGCTCAAAAGAGCACATTTTCACTTTACATGATTTACAGTAAATGGAGAGTGTGAATGCCGATGAAATACAATTTTCTTCTTAAAACATGTTAGGTGGTGCGTGACCATGTTTCACTCTGTCCACACTCCACCCGGCAGATGACAATTATCAAGATGGATTTGCACTAAACCGTGTACACTGCCATAAATGTACAGTGTATTTGAAAAGACAAGTGGGGGGGCTTTGTGTTGAAATAAAATTGATCTATATTTCAAATGAGTGTCAAGCGGGGGTGAAAGGCACACTGCAGGCTTGACTTGGCCTTTGCGCTCGCATGCATGCAACTTTTCCTTTCCATTATATTGTCTAAAATATTTACCTGTCAAACACTGTTTATACATAATATAGGTTACTTAATGTGCAGATACCCTTCTGGAATAGAATAGCCAGAGGAGTTTTCCACACTGTCACTCTGTTGCAGTCAAAAAAAAAAATCATATTTGACACCGCGGCATCCTCTGGAAAACCATGACAAGTTGGGCTGTCAGGGCTCTTTTGCTTGGTTCTTGTCCTTGAAGCCCCCCCCCGCAGAGAGAAGTGGCGATGTTTGATTTTTAAATGGCTGCTGGAATAACATCCGTGAAATCAGGGATGATCGTCGCTGTCTCTCAAACCACTACCTCCCCATTACCTCCTATTGCAGGCTATCACGTGATGCTGTCTAGCTGATCCAAGGAGAGAAATTCATTGGAACAGGTGGAGCTGTGGACCATATCCCATTAGTGAGCCTGCCAAAGGCCGGTCCCTGTAGGAGTAAACCCTCCTCTTCATGCACCATGGGCACAAGCTACTGTATATAGACCCAAATTTATGGGCTTAAACCTGCTTCTCAGGCAAAAATGGGGGGGGGTGATGAGCATATAGATCACAGCTTTCATTACTTTTAATAAATCTGTTTAATAAATCTGTATAAAACCCTTTTTCTGTGAGGAATGTACTTAGCCTGGAAACATTCAGAGAACAGTCATTTGCAATGAAAGTCAGTGGCTGAAATGTAGGCTTGTTGATGTGTGTATTGGGGGTGTGTGTGTGTGTGTGTGTGTGAAGGGCACACATGGCTCTGACTTTGGCTTTGACTGGCTCGGCTGTTAGCCCCTGGCTTCATGACTCTTCCCACACGGCAACACATTATGGCAACACTCTCAATTCTATACATAGTACAAGAATAATGTCAAAACAAATGAGAGTAATTGTGCGCAGTGATCTGACAAGTCTTCTATTTTGTTCATTATGTTGAAAATGAAAATGAAATGGACCACACTTCACACAGTAACAGAAACTGTTCTTTCAAACAATCAGGATGGCATGTGTACATATGATGAGTAAATGAAAGCTGAAGGGAAAATATTTGTTTGAAGACTACAAAGTGTATATGGACAATTAATGTGCAAATTTTTTTTTTTTTACCCACAGCGTATTTGGTAAAATAATCCATAAACCCTGAACAATAGCATTTACTAAAGTCTACACATCTGACCAACCTATAATGTTAAATAGATTTTTAAAATTAAATGTTTTCTCAATATTCCACAGTCTTTGTCATATGAATGGGGGTGAAAAATCAATAAAATACTCAAATGGATATTTCTGGAATGCTGAGACAATTAGATTTATTATTTATTCATAATAAAGTAACACCTTAAATGTAAGATTAGCAACTCAACCCAATGAAAAACTGAAATAACGTTAGCCAGCTGCCTGGCTAGCTGCTGTCACGTAGCCACCTTCCTGAGGTGGAAAATGCAAGAGGCTATGCAAATTTCAAATGATTAAATAACATTTGCATTAATGGCAGTGCTAGAGAGAGTTGGAGTATTTTAAGGTGGATTTTTACTCTTCACCTGTTTGGCTGTAGTAGCATCTAGTGCCTAAACTCACTCTTTCCTGAGGTAATTTGACAACTTGTTGAGAGATACAGACTCAGAGTTGGGGAAGAGGCAAAAGGATCACGGATGAAGCAAACAGACGTGTTGCCATGTCACATAATGGTTAGAAGTAGAGAATCCTGTCACTTCAGGAAAACAATATCTGAGAGCTGCAGCACATTCAGTGCTGCGTCCTTCTGTTGGGTTGTGCACAGTGATGCGGTTTATTTGGGTTAGATAAGTATCCTCTTCCTCTTATGTCCCTATCCTACTGGCTGGAACTGAATGCTATTGAAAGACTATGAAAAATTTATCCAAGTTAGACTCCTGGGTCCCATGCTGAGCTGGAAAGCTGGTTGAAGAAAAAGCAGTATAATTATCCTCATCAAGGGAAGAGCCTATTCTGTATTTATATTCCAAAAAGCAGTCTCGCTAAGCAGGCACCAATAATCCTTCTTTTCCCTTTGTGCTGTCTTCTTCTGCCTTTAAACTTTACATATAAAGAAGAGCTTCTCTCACCTTTATTCATACCTGTCCAGTTTGAGCTTTCCACCCGGCACATTGTGGTATATGATAATGTAATTGTAGCTATAATAACTACCTCAATTCACAAGTAAGTGGAATAGAGTGTCCTTGAGCAACAAGCACTTATGAACGGAAAGTGTTGCATTACTCTCCGGGGAGTAGTGGTGACTAAGGATTCAGTTCATGATTCTGAAAGCAATGGGGGATGTCAGTACTATAATAAGAAGTTCCATCTCATTTTTCTTAACCTTTTGTTTGAATACTCCCTCTAAGTGTGTACTTAACAGCAAAATCAATATGTGCATCGTGGTGCTCTTTGTTCTCCTTGCACAACAATGGCCAGTGGCTACAAATTGTGCTTAACATATAATGTACTACATTTCACTAACTTGTTTACATCTGCAATGACCAGGTGAAATCATATGTATATAATGATACTTAAAACACATGAAAAGAGGTTTTCCCCCAGGCTGGGAAGTGAATCAATGAAGCCTGCAAATGTTAAACAACAATACCAGAACTGCTTAAACCTACATAAATAATCTTAAATAGACATAAGCTCACTGTGACATGTTTTAAAAAAGGTACATATTGTAGTATAATAGTTTAATTAATTTATTGTAGTAATTCTGTGTAAAACAGAACACATGTCTTTAGCCTGTAGGGCATGTGGGTCTTTACTATTGCTGTTACTAATACACAAATAGAAAGATGTGTGGTTAACACACTTGTATTGTCATGTTTTGCATTGTTGTGCAATTAAATATCTATTTTATAGTTATTATTAGATAAATATTATCTATAGTATAGTTTTGCATCAATGTTTACATACCAGGTGGCATTAAATAAACAGTAAGTGGACCTAGTGCAGCGCTACAATTGCACATCAAAACAAAGTATGGCTCAGAGAGCAGCAGTGGCTCCTTCTCATCCCATCCTAAGCCTCAACATGCTGTTCTCCTGAGACTCCCTCCTTCTTCAGCCCTGACATACTGTACGATGGACAGTTTTGAAGCTGCAAAGAAGGCTTCAGCGTTCCAAACTGCATCCTCAGCTCTCTCCAGACCATGACTGTCACCATGACTGGCCTGTTACAAAGTAGCATACTCTGTAAAACTGGTGTCAATGCAAGTTACTACAATACTACAATTCCCCCCCACCCCCCCACACCACTATGTTTAACATGACATAGTCCCTGTTAAATTCACCCACAGGAAATCCAACTACAAGCATGATAGATTAAAATATTTTGGAAAACCAGCCCGTCTGCCTGTATTTTTATTTTTATAAAGTTTAACATACCTCTCTCTCTCAGAAATGCATTGTTGGCTCATGTCTCTCATGCTCATGTTTCACTTTTAAGCAGTCCATGCGCATTTTGTCATGCACTGCAGTGACTTCAATGAACATCATTAGCATGAATTTTGCACAACCAACTCTATATACACTCACTGACATCTGGGTTGTGAAGCCATCTCTTCAGTTTTAAACATTAAATGAACATTTAAAGATCTGTAGCAGTTCTGAGTACTTATGTCGCAGGCAACAGTGTAACTTACAAACATTTTGTGCTTGCAAGGCCACAATACCAGGAGACAGTAGCCTATATGAGCTGAGCGACAGAAAGAACATTACCCACTGGGGAAAGATGTAAAGAGACTGTAAATCAAGTGGTTTTGAAGCATTAGGGCATATAATGACTTCATTAAGACAGCACTATATATGTCCAATGTGCTGCATGGTAAAGAAGGACAAGGGGTTATGTGTATAATGTAAAGAACACAAAGAAAACGGAATTGTATTTTTGTTTTCTTTTTCTTTACACTATATATATATCTGCTTCCATTTGTTCAGTGTCTCTGTCCATCTACCTGGTCATAGCCTACTCTGCACCACATTGAGATGAAAAGGTTCTGAGCTCAATATGTTTTCAGACATTGTCCGCCGCAGTGTTGGTGGATCCAAAAGATTCCTCCCCATTTGTGAGAGGAGTGAAATCAAAGCAATCTTTTTTGGCTGCACTTAAGAGGTCTTCATCTGCTGTAACTGACCTATCGCTTCACAGAGTGGATGATTTAGAACACAGGAAGGAGGAAATTGGAGGGCAGTAACTTTTTTCCTGTCTCTAGTTATATAAAGGGTGCTTATAACACAGGTGAGAGCAAGGCCAGCATTTGAGAGTAATTGAAAAAATTGAAAATGTACACTTAAAATGGCTGCACATCTTGTCCTTCAGTAATGTCTCTGTACTTACTGCATAGCACTTTTTTAAAAGGAAATACTGAATAAAACAATATAAGAAAACTCAACTTATTTAAATACAAATACAGTAAATCAATGAAACAAGTCAGCTAGAAGAGGCTTCATTATGCATAATCAAAATGCAAAAAAAACAAAAAAAAAAACATGTTTTGACTCATCAAAATGCAAACTTTACAGCCATCACTTCCATCTGGTGGAAGTTGGAGCAGTGGTCGTTGCGGGACAAGCAACACAGAAGATAAGAAAAAGGGCTAGTTCATAAATTGCTGTCAAAAGGATCTGCTACAGCAATGAGACCAGGACAGGATGGACAGTGTTGCATCTGAGGAGAGGAACACAGTAGGAAATCCATCCTTGACCACAGGTAAGCGCCTTAGTCATCGTGCTGCTCTTTCAGTCGCTCAAAGAAGTGGATTACAAAGTAGACTAGCCAAGAGGAAGTAAGTCTGTCCTGACTGGACAAATCAGTAAAAACACATTTTAGTGGGCTTATTTGCAGAGGTGAATGGTTAAGTCTGAAAGTTGTAATCATATAGTTTGATTGTGTTCCTCATAATACAGCACTATGCAACAAAGATCCCAAACAAGTCTGATCTTCTACTCTAATATAACACTTTAAATCAAATTAACTGAAGTCATTTGCAGCCAAAGGGTTTGTTGTTCTGCTACAATTACATGTGACTTCTTCCTCCGCATGGTGAAGTGAAATAATAGACAGCATTACCAACCTAGTATTAAAGAAGTGCAAACACTACTATTTCTATTACTATTTCCACCACATGATTGATTGAATGTTCCTCTAAATGCAGTGGACGTCAGTCACAATGAATCTGATGTACCGCTAGTCAGGAAGCGGCTCAACTTTTCGTCTCGCATGAAGGACGGGGGCCTCAACGTGTAAGATGGACTAGCTGTGCTTATTGGGGAAGACAAGTCGTGTTCACTTGAATTTTCCCAAGCCTTTGTCAAGATGCTAGAGTACGTTCAAAAGATTCTGTTTCTTTTTGCTTTTGCTTTTTTCCCCCGCAATATAGAGAATAATTTATTCGGGCCTATTCAGGAAATCTGTTTGTCAACAAAAGATTCAAAGGACGTATTCATAAACAGAGATCGATGACAGTACCATGTAATGAAGCAAATTATGTGGAATTCTAAATTTCATGTAACAAAAAGCTTCTACCTATCACACCTGTCATGATTGTATTGTATTGAGCTGTAAATAGCAACTTGAGCAGCACCGTTTCTGATTTTTATTTTTTATATGGTGAGTGCTAAAAACATAAACAAATGCTCTGTGACTCCAAATAACAATAGGAATGAGAGGATGTGGAATACAATGTGAGTGAATGCAAGACATTAGAGTTCTCAAATGGTCACCACACGAACCACAGCTTTGTAATTAAAGCTCTTTGTGTTGATGAAACCCAAAACAAACTGGCCAGCAAAAGCTCTTTAACAACCATAAATGTTAGTACAAATTTGCCCAATTATAAAAATGAATTGGTTTCATGGTATTGCAATTCGTTTCTATAAAAGCAAACAGTTCAGCCTGCTGTAAATGCAATATGTGCAGTATATGTTATGAAAGGTGTAGGATTTATGAGGCAGCTTTAAGTATAAGCTTTATACAGGAGCAGCAGGATTGAATCATTATACTGAGGCACAGTCTCATCCGTATCTGTGCTTGACAGTCCTTTATGGTTTAAAACTGGATGGATTTTCAGTTCTGTCTGAATACACAAACAATTTTGTGGAATATTCATGCTGTAAACATTCAGTTTCACCTCACGCCAAAGGTGGTTTATTGAGATCTGGGGAGAGACACATCTGGCAACACTGTGATGTTTCCGGAACTGTCTTAAGATGATGTGATGCATTGTACTGCTGGAAGAATTCACCTAGAAATGGGTAGGATGTGGACACAAAAAGACGTATTTTGTTAGAATGAAGCTCAGTTGGCACTAAAGTGCACCAAGAAACACCACTAGTAGCAGCCTGTATAGCCTCCATACAGAATGGACCCATGGATTCATGCAGTTTATGCTAAGTGTCACGCTGCCGTGACCATGTTGCATCCCTTTGGACTAGGAAACACTTCCTGCTGCGCAGTGGTGATGACATCCCCACCATGGCTTCTTCTCATTCATTTTGAGCTGACAGAGTGGAACCTGGCGTGGTGCTTTGCTGCTGTGGTCCATCCATTTTAAGATTTGACTAGTTATTTATTAATTTACAATGCCCTCCTGCACATCACTGTGGTAGTGAGCTGTTACTTGCATTTTTGTGGGCCATCTGTCAGCTTTAACAAATCTTGTCTCTCTACTGTGACCTCTCCCAGCAACAAGGCTTTTTTTGTCCACAAACCTGTCACCGACTGCAAGCTTTTCTGTTTGTTTGTTTGTGCATTTTTTGCTCATGGCACCATTCTGACTAAACTGAAGCCACTGTAGTGAGTGAACTTCCCAGAATAGTGAATGTGTTGAAATGTTGGAATTAGCACATCTGGAATCAAACATCATAACACATTCAAAGTTGCTTAGATCACTTCCTGCCCATTCTACCATTTAGTCAACTCAACTCTGTTTGCATGCTTTACACTCAGTATTTATATACTGTATGACTCATTGTCTGGAGGAGCAAGCTGTTTGTGTAAATGAGAATGTGTACTTAATAAAGTGGATAGCAAGTCTACTGTAGATCCTTTTCCAAGAACAACAGTCATAAAAAAAATCTAGTCACATGCAGTTTTAAATGTTACCTTGGGCCTCCACCTTTGTAAATGTTTAAAGTATCTGGGAGCTCTGTTAGTCCTTGATGTCAGAGATGAATTAATTAATTAAAAGCTGAACATAACAGAATGAGAAAAAAGTGGGCGGGAAACAATGATAAACGTTCAAAATAAGCAAAGAAAGAAACTGCAAAGGGCAAACTAATTCATGTAATTTACACATCTTTCAAATATCAAAACACTCAGCATGAAGAGAGTTGCTTTTAGCCACACTTGCGGCATGGCTCTGTGGTTATTAGATGGATTGCCATGAAATTTGTTACAGACATTGTGATGTCCCCCTCAGGATGAATTGTAATAACTTTAATAAACCTCTGACTTCTAGCACCATCATTGGCTCAAAATTTAATTTGTCCAATACTTTTTACTGTATGACCATACCTGCAAAACAAATAATATTCCCATCAGCCTCAGCTGTATTTTGTATTGAGTGCTAAATAGCAACTGTTAGCATGCTAACTAAGATAGTGAATATGGTAAACATTATACCTTCTAAAAATCTGCATGTTAGCATTGTCATTGTAAGCATGTTAGCACGCTGATGTTAGCATTTAGCAGCCTAAATACAGCCTCATAAAGCTGCTAGCCTCGTTTCATTCCTCAAGAACACTCGACAGACATTTGAAAATAGATGTACCAGATAAGCATGTGCCCACATATATTTTAGCAAATCCTCTTTGCTAACGTGGATGTTAAGTTAGACTAAATAGTGCTGTGATTTTGATCACCCTGATGATAAACTCATACAGTCTTGTACAAGGGTTCAGTTACTGTGATGGCCAACCCAAACTGGTCAGAGATGCCGGAAAAAGACCAACTACTTTGTGGTGTCCTGGTGTCAGGAGTGGGCCTTGAAACAGAGGCACGCTGACTCATCCGCTGATCCCGCTGAATGCTGACATCAAAACAAACAGACAGAGGAAATAAGCCGTGGCATTGAATCAACAAACAGCTGTCAACCATCCCTGCCTTACAGGACGGGCTCAGCCGTGGTGAGAACAACAGAGCGTAAATGGGAAGGGACAGATGGACACGCTCCGTTTGGGTGACAGACTGCACAGCCCTGGGAAAGGTGTGGGACAGACAGCTTTTTATAAAGAAATATGTTTGACACAGTAGAAGCTTGCTGCAAAATCACATCAGGTTGCCTGAAGAGGTTTTGTAACTTTGGTGTTGGTGATAAAATATGAAAGTGTTTAAAACATTTCCAAGCTGTGGAGTTACCCACAAGTAATCTTTCTCTGCATCTCATGGGAATTTGATGATCTAATTAGGCTTAATAATCAAAGCTGCAATCAAGTGTTGTTCATAGTTTAAACTCTTCGTCTTCAGTTTTATCACAATAGACGCATTTCACTGCGAGTTTTGAATGTGTACCATTATGTGAATAGAAAGTAATCAAACTGAATTGCACTGGTGAGGTTGTCACGAAAGATGCATGCCAGCAGTCTCCTGATAATGTAGCCACAATGACTGCATGTTATCTCTGTAATGATAACAATGCATATGCACTTCCCAGGCATCCCCCTAGTGTATTCTGCATCTCTTGCATATCTGGTAACTCGGATATGGTCACATAACAACACCCCTATGAGTATTTTTGTTTAAAATTCGAGTGTAAAGCTTTGCTCAAAAGTCTCTGGTGTCACTTGTTATTGATTATAGAGGAAGATTTTGAAACTCAGCTAATATTAAGTGTACTTTTGTGTTATCACCAAGACTGTTAAAATAATATCTTGCCAACAGCATAATATACCGTCAAGCTGTAGGGGCAAAACAGAACACAGATTACCTTTATGTATTCTGTCTCCATCAACACCATAGATTTTCTTGAATTTGACAACTCCAATCAATTGCCCTTGTCGAATGGCTTGTATACTGATATTGAAATGCACAACAATATGCAACTGCTTCTGGGGAAACAAATGCAGACTGTCAAGCCTGGGAAATAATTTTATATGTAATTATACATTTTCTTAATAGCTATGCCACTCACACATCTCTGATATAAGTGATCTAGGATGAACTTTGATTTTCGGAGCTGTCAGGAGCCACCAGAGACGTTAGTGTTGCTGTGAGTTTTTCCCTCAGTTGTGTAAACAAACGTGGGCCATAGACGCTCACAGAAATATTTGATGTTCTGTGTAATGTTGGAGGAGCAACACACAGAACCGAACAGGCAAACATCAGAAAAACTACAAAAGAAACTACCTACAAATATATACAGTACATTCTAGGTGTCTTTGTTGCTGCTGTTATGTGAGATTAAAGGAAGGGTTATGGCGGAGAATGTTTAAATTCCATGTAGTGATGTAAAAAGGAAGAAACTGCAAAGTTTACACAGCTGTTCAGGTGAGACTGAAGAATGGTATTGTGTATGAAAATGGATATGTCAAACATGCATGAAAACATTGTTGAATCATTCTATAATGTGTCCCATATGAGCTAAAGCTCAATGTGATCAGACTGGAAAATGGGTATGGGTAATGGGTATATTTTGTATGTAGGAAAACCAAAAATACACAAGACATTGTGGTTGTATAAGCATATACTTTACTTTTCGTATATATAACCTTAACAACACAAATCTTCATAGTCTGGAAATTGGATATGGATATGTAGATTATGTAAAAATGTGTTTCTAAAGTTTTGTTTTCTCTCCCTGAAATGCATGGACAGATGAATAAAGGATTAATTTGTTTTTGTGACAGATGCAGACGGCTGCAACTGGAAAAAAAGTCAAACATTATTGGAACCTAATGTAACTTGAAATAGACTGTGATCAATGGCTGCTTTTCAGAAAACAGATTTTGTCCTATGACGCTCAACAGCACTAATTAATGTGCCAGTCTCCTGGCAGCGACACAGTGTTGACCTAATCCTGTTTATAGTGCAGTATTTTATTTGTCAGTGACCACAGAAGTGAAACATTTCCTTCATATTTTTTGCTTATATGGAAGATTGGCAGACACAGTCGATGGTTTTGAATACTGAATATTATTCGCTCCACATCAAAATAGCCTTCTGTTTCATTATTTACTCAAAGCTGCAATAGAACATTTTCTTTAAAAAAAAAAAAAAATCTTTAAGGAAATAACAATCCCAAGGATCTCTGGTTCCTGGCTTATTAAACTTGTAGTTTGTGCTATCAAAGCATGCACATGAATATCTTTTGTGAAACATCCCTTTTGTATTGTGTGACATATTTCCAAACACCAGCATGGCTCAGTATGCCATTATTTTGGTAACTGCTAATGGCCCACAAGACCCGTCAAACTCTCCTCAATTCCTGAATAAAAATGAGAACTTACAAGCTAGGATTAAGGACAATTTATGCATAAAAAGCATAATTAAATTTCCAGCACTTTTAAATTGTCAAGCTTTTATGCTGCAGTTCTTCATTACTGCTGGCTAAAAATGTCAGTGTATTACTGTGAAAGCCATAGGATGAGTTTGTCCTCTCATACACCAGTTTTAAAACAATTGTGAAATAAGGGTTTTCTACTTTAGGTCCATTCTTGCTTATCTGGGGGATGGACTTTCTTTTACCAAATATTTTATTTTAGTGCTCTTTCCAGAATTTACTCTGGATACCTTTAAAGTTTGGTGAATCTATTTTTTTTTTCTTGAAACATCATGATATACAGTGTCTCTGATGAAGACTCTAAAGCTGCAAATATTCCTCTATTCCTCATACATAAAAATAACAGACAGCAGCACACAGTATTTGGACTATATCTTTAGAAACTTTTTGAAATTATGACAGTTTGCATGATACATATTTTCTCTCTTTTTGGACTTTGAGTAACAGAATATTCACAGTTAAGTCTCAAGATTTATCAGCATCTGTAAGAGGAAGCCTTTTTCCACTGTTACTTCACATGCTGCCGTCATCAATTTCCCCACAGTCATGCAGTCATGATGCTTGACTTTTCTTTTTTTATATACTACATTGATCCCCTAAGAATTCAATTACGGCTTGCCTCTATCCAGTGGGAGGTCAGAAAGCAGTGTCAACAACTGTCTCTTGGGTACTCGGGTGCTCAAGGACACATCCACTGGTAGATGTTTGCCGTCAGTGGAGCTTGAAACTGGGTTTACAACTAAAGGATGGTCCAACTATTCTCTTAGCCACCCTGCTTCCTCGTCCTTGATGGATGAAAACTACTGTATATGAGGTCCACTTCAAACTAACAAAAGCCCGGACACATTGCCACAAGCCATCAAATGTTTAAACTATATTTAAATGACACAAAACAATCAAAACATAAAACTATATCTTACCTCTAAACTAGATCTCTCCATCTTGTCTTCTCTGCAAGATATATCACTACATGTGTCTATGCTCACATGAGTGCAATGTTGAATTTTGATGATCATTTTGTAGTTGTTGCTGATATTTGTCTGATGTAACAGATAGGTTTCTATTTTAAACCACACCTGGAAATAACCTACCATGTAATAGGGCTGTTTCCAAGGGTTATGTGTTTATAAACCTAAGAATTATGTTTCATATGCAACTATTCAGATTTATTGATTTATTTTACTGCAAATATGGAATGTGGAGTGATGATCATATAGCAAAACAAACACAACATCAACATTTACATTATGTAACCATAATCGTGACCTATTGTAACCATAACAAAATTATTTTAGTTTCCTTCCATACTGTATATAAGTTGCCATGAACAAAATCTTTCCTTAGCTTTAACACAGTTATCTGCCTCATCTTCCAACCATACCTGAACCACACTTTGCCATGAGTGGATATATAAAATATTGAAAAACCCTTGTAGTGAACATTCTGCAGATATGTTCAATATGAACAGAATAGGAGAAACATGCATTCCAGGTGGCTTTACATGTTCCTTCAAAATGTATTCTGTTGGAAATAGTAGAATCTAAATATAAAATGTGACAGATAAGGTTTGTATATTCAACAATCATACCTATCTTGCTTCTCGTCTCTTTGACATGACAGTAGTGTCAAAACCAACTACTTCAAACAGCCACATTAACAGCAATTTAATCAGGGCTCGGACTGCCTAACACTATTACTGCTCTAATTATTCTCAAAGTGCTTGGTGTGTGAATATGATCTGATCTTCAACAGAAGCACGCAGAGGTTCTGGGAGTGCATAAAATCGTAAAGGAACTCAGCCTCTTCAGGGGATAGAGACTTAACGAGCTCAACAGCCTATGAGTTGCCTGGAGACAGTGGCAGGGTTATAAAGCATTTAGGAAGGAAATCAAGTCCTCCTGAACACAGAAAAAAAGAAAGAAGCTGCAGAGATTCTGACTAAGCTGCGGGCGCTGACTACAGAGGCTACAGGGCTGCTGGGCACAAATGGTGAAGGACCCTGAAGAAGAGGTAAGATCTGGGATCAATACAGGCAACATAATTGACAAAACCACTAAGGCAGTGACATTTAGATAATGCTGTATTCAGACTTAAATCTTTAGGAAACAATTCCCTATAAGATACTGTTCATGGAGTTGGAGGCTTAGAAATGACATTTCAAAGTGCCATGCTACTGTGCGGACCATTTCTTTTCTTAATTACTGAGTGAATCATAGCAGTGTTTAATTATATGCGGTGTCAAGCACTGTCAAAAGGTATATTTCTATTACTAATCTCTTTTCACTTTTTTTTCTGCTTCCCTCTGTCTTCCACCTTCACTTCGCTTAACTAAAACTCCAAAACGTGACAGTTGTTTGGATAGGGTTGTAGGTTTCTGTACTGCCCTAAAAGTAAGATCTTCCATTGTTTGGCGTTCTTCATTCTTTCTCCCTCCCTTAATGATGACAACCTGGAAAGCCTTTGGTTGAAAAGTCAAATCCTCCTCCTTCTAATTTTCTGTACTTGTTACTGGGGAAGCCAGTAAAGAATAATTTAATCAGGAGAATGAGGAACATTTCACATCCTTTTTAGCCATGCCAGCAGCACGGCTCTAGGCATTGCAATGTCAGTCTACTGGTCCACCACTTGATGGATTGCCATAAAATTTTGTGCAGACATTCATGGTCCTCAGAGGATGAATCCAAATGACTTTGGTGATCCCCTGACTTTTCCTCTAGCGCCACCGTTAGTTTGACATTTGTGGTTTTCAGTGAAATGTGAAACTGTTAGATGGACTGCCATGAAAATTGGTACAGACATTCAGGTACAGAATCTTTTTTTTTTTTATTAAAGTAATATGTCAGTAAGATGCTGAAAATTATATTTGTAAATCAAATGTCGCTCTGTGTATATCTACTCTGTTTGTTTAAAACCGTTTCATGGCACTAACGTGACATACAGTAACTTATTTGGCTGAATTGTAGCTACAATAGTTACTTCCCTTAATGTTACACCGCAACTCTGTACGACCCTGCTGATACACTCTGCCATTTTTGTAAATAATATGTGACTTAACATGTAAATGAGAAAAACTACGAATATTTCACTCTAAGTGTAATTTAAAACAGAATTGTGAAACCTGCCAGAAATGTCTTTAATCATTTAACTTGTTTGTTGGAATTGTGTCTTTTTTATTAATGAAGTCTTTATTTATTTCCAAAATTATAAATTCAATTATATCATGGCAGACATTTTACAATGCGGTAAGAAAAAAGAATATTCTTACACTAATTATGTAGGGTAATATCATCTTAAATATTATAGTAACCGTAATATTTCTATAATATCTACAAAAGATAAAGAATTTTGGTAAGAAAACCCACAAGTAAAGTATCCTGTATCAAATATAAAAGTGCAACAAACCAAATCTACTAACCAACTACAATAAGGTGGTGAACATGGTAAACATTATACCTCAGCAAATATTAGACATCAGCATGTTAGCGTTATAATTGGTAATTGTTATCATGTTGCCATGCTAGCATTAGAATTTAACAAAAAGCTTGCTTTCCAAACAATGCCTCACAGAGCTGCTGGCATAGACTCTTAGTCTTGTTCTATTATGTTTTCATTTATTTTAAGGTTCATGGAAAAGGCTAACTGCTGATACAAATCCTGGGGGCATTTTCTTGATTAAATTTCTCAGAGGCTGTCAGTCGTTGCCGTTGTTGAGCTTGTGCTCTCCTAGAAGCACAAGCACAACCTCGTCATTCTGTATTATATCTATGGGGAGTGTTATTTAAAGGTTGATTTATTTTTTTCAAAAGTAGCTGATCTAGATTTGAATATTTTATAGGATCAGTTTTGATGACAGCATATTGTCTGAAGAAAATTAAAACATTAAATCAGAGGGTGAAGAAACCCTCTGGGAATGATTGTATAGTCTTGTCTTTCGGGAGAAAAACAAGGGAGAAACACAGACCTTGGCTAATTTGATTGGCATCTATTTTGATGGCTGCTGAAGTGTCCAGGTGCCCTCTTATCTAATTCTCTGTTCGGCTGGGAGGCTGGAGTCTATAATAGCCTCGTTATGGAAGCCTGTTAAATTCATTATGAAAGAAGGAAGCAGGAGCGACAGTGGGGGCAAGAGCTCGGTTGTTCTGACATTCTTCTGGCAGAGACTCTGCAGGGGGAATAGTGTTTCTCATTTTCATTAGATTTCATTAGATAACGCCTCGCTTTTCACAGTTAAAAAGATGAAATGCTTTTTTGCACTTTTGCTTTGTCCTCTGCCCACGCATTGCTGCTCCCAAGACAGTGTAATTTTAGAAACGGAAGAAAATACACTATATATATATATATATATATATATATATACACACACACACATATGTGTGTGATTTGAACTTGTGTCTTGGTTTGAATGTTGAGAGAGGACTCTATATTTACTGCATCTAGCAAACTAACAAGCAGCTTAGTTAGTTATCTTAGTATCTCATCCGTACAGAGCAAATGAAAAAAACTCTTTGATACAGCTGCCCACTTCACTTGTATCACTGAATACGTGCCACAGTTTCTGCAGCACCTCCTCAGTCTCTGCATAAATTATCATGGTTCCAAGCAGATGAAGACAGCACACTGTCTTGCTTTTGGAAGAGAATATGTTAGATTAAGTTTGACTTTCCTTCCCATTCCTTGCATGCGGCAAAATCATATCAAATTTGGACTGTCAAATGACAATGTTATGTAATGTGAAATTAACTATGACAGCACGTGTACAAAATGTTTAGTTTTTTTTGTTTGTTTTTTCACTTTGTATTTGTAGTGAAGCAGAAATTACTATTTCAAATATATGTTCATACGCAGTCAGCAATATCATGTCATCCAGCTAGTCTTGGTCCGAGCAAACATTAACTAGTAGCTGCAAGATGAACATAAATGCGGTCATAAAATAAGACATGAAGGAGTGGCAGTAATTGCACACTCAGTCCATAAAAATACATATGATCAAGGATCTTTAATTATCATTGACATGAGCAAAACCCTTCGCTTAGTGCTTCATCAGGAGACGCAAAAAGCCAAGGACTTAAATACGAGAGCACAGACACTAATTAGTGATAGTACCCAGATGTGCACAAACAGGCATAATCACATGACACGCAATAATATAAATACAGGTAAGTAATTAGTATCCCTATAAGGAAAAGAGATGCCAGA
The DNA here is from genome assembly GCA_002120245.1 of Maccullochella peelii. Taxonomy (NCBI): domain Eukaryota; kingdom Metazoa; phylum Chordata; class Actinopteri; order Centrarchiformes; family Percichthyidae; genus Maccullochella; species Maccullochella peelii. The sequence continues at coordinate 29,070 of LKNJ01000108.1, read as the reverse complement.
CACTCTGTTGAGCAATACATAAACAATCACTAGAAAAATACATAATTATTCCTCCTTCATTCTTCCATGAAATTAAAGTTTATACAAGGACATTTTTCTAATACCCTAAAGACCAATCAGCATTCCATATTTAAATCCATATGTTGCATGTACACACATAACAGGACTGTCAATATTTAATTTGTAAAAGGTGGCCATGGGTGAATGTGGATTATTTTGTATTAAACAATCAGCAGGCGAAGTATAGCAACTTTGGAAGGGCCTTCTTTGTTCTCTTCTGTTAGTGTTGTTTTTGTGTTTTGTGTTTGTGCATACTATGTAACCCAGCGGCCACTGTGGCCACATGTGGCAATTACAGGATAATGGAATATTGAATTTCCCTTCATTTTTGTCTTGAACCAGTTGCATTAAAAGGCACCACCATTTGGTGACTTTACTGGGAATGAGTGAAACTGAACCACAAGCAGGAAAATTCAAATGTGTCTCCTGGTGAGTGGGGTTATTGCCTATGAATTTAACTTCTCATTTGTAAGAGGCATTACAAGATTATTTCTTCTTTTTAAAAAGGTACATAGTGTCACTTCGGCATTGGTCGTTTACCTTCACCAGCAGTTTTTACAACTCCTATTAAAAAGGAGTACATCACACTTCACTGCCTTCATACATACATTATGCTACATTCTATTCCATTTTGAACAGTTAACTTAAGCACTTTCCTTTCAGCACTTACGCGTTGCCTATTGAGCTGTAAATATTAACCTTCTCAAACATCTCTGAGAAAATATCAACAGAATTATTATTAAATGGGAGCATAAGTGCTGATATCAAATCCTGGCTCAGCTCTTTGTCCTGCAGCAACCGTCTTAACATCCAAACTTAACATCACTCCACCATCTCCATGTGTTGTCTTTGCTCTGCTATTTCTATTTCTCGGTCCTGTCCGGCAACCACATAACATCTGCAGAATATCAATCAATCGGGCTGTAGCACGCTTCATCATTTGGCCCCTTCAACTCAGCCTCCTCTACTTTCGCTCAAGCAATCAACTGATTGTTCTTCAGCTTCCTAAACCGTTCCCGAGTCACCCCACAGAACTTCGGCTGAAATGTCAACCAAATTAGCAGCCAGAGTACCTGCGAGCATCACGAGCACACAGAAAGACATTCTCAGCCACGGCACTGCTACCACATGGAGCTAACAACTGTGCAAGACAAAACAACTACACACCTACACCACTGCCGATCAACAAAGTTCCTGACAAGTTGCTAATGTCAAAGTTGCGTCCAAACAACTCCTCTGCTGCAATTGACAGGAGCCTCCTCCACCTCAGCCTTTGTATGCACCCTGTTGTCTCTTTATTTCTAAGTTTATTCCCATTTGGTGCCCCCTGCGCATTATTTATATGTTGTGTTTCTATGCTGCTTTGCTACGTTGATGCAGCAGGGAGCATCCCAAAAAGTAGAACTGCACAGCCATGTCAAAGTGTTGACATCTGTATTTGCAACATGGCATGAGTGTTCCTGACAAGTAAAAATATTGTAGTCATATACAATGATCAAAAAGGTTTTTGTTATTTGCCTTTTTTGGGCTCCAGAGGCTCATGGGCAAAAGTAGCATTATCATGCATTCCTGATCATTTGAGTGGAAAATAAACATTTCACAAAATGATACAGTAGTTCTCTAAACTTTAATTTGGAGTGCGTTTGGGGGTGTAAGGAAGGAATCCCATTTTTCATCTCCTGAGATATAATTTTCCTGTTGCTGTAATGGCCATGGGAGGAAGACATGAACTAAAGGTTATCATAGTGAGCAATGACTGTGGGATCAGCCTTTAAAGTGTAGCAACAGTGGAAGTGTCTTCTGTGTTCTCTCCTGTTTGTGCGGTGGAAGCATTATTGGCGTTTACACCCATTCCCACTGGAACAGAAGCTGCAGAGTAAAATGAATATCCAACCATATGTCATTATTCCTACTTCTGAGGCAAGCACGACTGCATTCATCCTTCTATTCTCATTGCACCACAATAATTATGGGAGGATGTTTAGCTAGGCACATGCACAATAGTGAAATAGAGTTAACATTAGACATTTACAGAAGATTCATTTATGATATTTGCCAATGTTGAGGGTTAGGACTACATTAAAAACTTTTAAAAGTATTTAGAAATGTGTAATTATCTTGACTTTTATTCAGCCTGAAGCATGGTAAAATCCACTCTGTCTCCAACTGTCAATGAGAGAAAGGTTCCTGTTACTTACGGTGAAGTCCAGTACACTACACCAATATTAAAAATACTTAGGCTAATTAATAATACTTAAACCAAACTTGCACACTGTGAATGATTCAGCTGAATAAAGAAATGCAGCAGCATTGTATTTTAATTAATTCTAGCCAGCAGGGACACATTTCCTTACTTGTTTATGATTGTGCCATAATTCTCAAAGGCCCTGTTCAACCCCCTCAATGTGTCATGTTTAATCAGCAGTTTATGCCATGAAGAAGATGTAGGCTGGTGCTTACCTAAGACAAATGGTGCCTCTTTACGTCCTTAACTTACATCCTCTAAGTTTGGCACACAGGGCTGCTATTCCATGCTATTCCATGGTTTTCCACTGCCGTAAACAAAATTATCCTAGGGCATTTGTTCCCTGCCATAAAGTGTGTGACCGATATCATGTTTCACACAAACAGCAATTTCTTGGCAGAACCTGCTTACAATGACAGCCATACTGCATAAAGATTGAAGCTACTGTGAGGATTTCAGTTTACGGTAAAACTGTATTCTCCTGCACAGCAGGAAAAAGAAACAAGCTTTTCATGTTGCGTGTTTCATTGAGAGCTGTTTGCTACTTTTTAATGATAGGGGGGAAAAAATGGTGCTTTACTATGACAACAAACCTATCTCAAGTATTGAAAACACAAAACCATTGAAGGGTAAAAACGCTAGCTTCAAATAACTCACCACTTGTCATAACTTGTTACAGCCCTATTATAAGTATTTACTAAAAACTGTAAAAATGCTATTTAAAAGAATAAGAATAACTGAGTTTGTGGAATGGGCTTAGATTTCAAATCACACTCTGATTGCCCTTCTGTTCCTTCTTTAATTCCCTATAGACAATTTCCCCCAGAGGGACACCTTCAGGTACATCAGTTGAGTCCCTATGGACAAATATTTCAGTGACTCATCAACGCTGCCTCTCCTCTGAGAAACCATCTACGTGCTGTACAGGCATACAGTACATTCTAGAGATGCAGAGGCACATGTAGTGCTTTCATAATCATTTTTTAAAATGAAAATGTATGCATATGTATGAAGCATTGTCTCTTACTACTCTCTGGCTTCCTGCATTATCTCCAATTTCTCCAAATGTATGGAGAAGTTACAGATGCTGCAGCCTATAGATACTGTGTGACTTGCTGATCTTGACCGTCTCTCAGCAGGAAGAAAAGAGCCACATGCCACATTTATTTATATAGCACCTTTCAAGAGCAGATGTCAGTAAGTGAATAAAACACAGACAATAAGCTGCACCCCTAAAACAGTGGACATTAACCTAGTTTTGTTTGTTTTAGATTTGAAAAAAAGTCTCAAAAGTCTCCAGATTTCACTGTCAACAGTTTTATCTTCTGAAAGTAGAAAACACCGATTACTCTCTTGCAGGTGGGAGCATCAAGTTGTCTCAGGGTACAGCAACAGTTAGGGTCATAACACAACTATACCCATCCTCAAAACTGAATTACTAAAGAAGAAATGGGGGTTTGTGACAAAAAAAATATAATCAACAGCAATGAATGTGGTCTGTTAGCCTCCACCTCTCTTGCCCCTCAAATATCCATAACCTCAAGGTTCAATAGTCTTATACAGTCACATCAGCCCTGAAAAAGGATGTGATGTCGTGGTTACACTGTTGGTAATTAATAAATATTGAGCAGAGCGATCACAACATGTTAACGGTGTATAGAAGTAATGCTGCAGGTTGTTCTCTGGTAGTGTAATAATGTACAAAACGAGGTGATGACATACTGCTACTTCACCATTTCCTAACATATTAAACCCTATGTCTCTGAGGTAATGAATTATTCTTAAGTGACAGAAAAAAATCCTAATCTTCAAATATAAGACTGTAACAAGTGGTCACTGAGTAGTCTGCACAATGTTGTGCTTCGGGCAAATGAAGTTCACAACACAATGATGCAATAAAGAGTAACAATGTCTTCATTATCAGTAACTGCTGATTTCAGCTGTATGAAGGTACTGTGATTTCCTCCAAATAGTTTCCACACAAGAGTGCCTAATTAGTAATCAGTACAAGCGCTCAGTGCTGATAAAATACAAAAAGATGATCTGCAGAACCTTTCATTCTTTCTGCCGTTTTTTTTTTTTTGTTTTTTTTCCACTGGCTGAAACCGTGGCTTTCAACAAAGTGCTGCTATTTAAATCAATACATCCCTCATTACAGAATGATGAATATTTCATCAGCAAGACTATTACTTCAAATGAATAATTTAACTGTGTTATATCAGTCAGGAGTGGGGGGTTCAGTGGTACCCTGCCTGGTCCCTCAGCTCTTAAACCCAACCACTCATTATGAAGCCCTTTATAATGCTGCCTAACCCCACCAAAAAGGTCCAGGATTAGGTTCAGAGATTGTCCCCTCTCAAAATGCCAGGGTCGCAGTTCAAACTACTATCCTCAGCTATCCTCAAAAGGTATCCTCAGCTCCAATTAGCCATGATATACTGTACATTGTATTGCAAGCATTTCTCTTTATTATAAGGAGCGCAATGCATGTTAATCCCACATGGATGTATGACTTCTGTGCTCCTTAAATAAATAAATAGCAAAACCCCTCATGACCTGCTACAGCTTAATGCAACATAGAGCTGCTGTAACAAGAGATCATTCAGATTATTCTAAAAATGATTCATGTTATCCGATAACAATATTTTGCGTCTATCAGAAGTGATATACCCAGGTAAGCTTAAAAATATTGGTTCCATTGTCAATAACAAATAATATAATGTTACGTTAAGATTATTTTATGTGCAATTGCAATAAGTGATGTCGTTATCATGCTGCAAAACCCTTAAAGAGGGCATGGCGGTTTGGGTAGGTGGATGGGTGTGACTCTGACGTGAGAGACTGCTGCTGGCTGTGGTGGAAATTCTGATTTCCCTTGTGGAGAAGTGAACAAATAAAATGATGATTCAACAAACTGTTGTCTTTTGAAGATTTAATTAAGCAGAATAATAAAAAAGTACAAATAAAGAACAAAAGTGAAATAAGTAAAGATTAAGATGATCACAAAAGGAGTGAACAGATATAAGGAGGATCACAGGAGTTAATCTATTTCAGCTGAAAGGACAGAGATCATGTACACGTTCGATATACACGAAGTCTGACCCCAAAGTAGAGAAACAGTCACATATTTATAGTAGCAACATAACAAGCAGGCAAGGGAGACATAATACTGTCGGACCTTGGTCCAAACATCTATGCCTTACGCTAACAAACATCATATCCAAGCATCAGTACAGGACAGACTGTTCTTCTATCGCTGCTTGAAGGACACAAGGGACTGTTGTTCAAACCAAATCTACACAAAACACCAGTGTGCTTTGTGTCAGATGAAACTATTAAACAGGATTAGCAAGATACCATAAAAACACTCTATAAATTTTGCCTCCACACTGGCATCCTGGTGTCTACCAAAAGTCACTGTCGTTTTCTTTTAACCATGACCACAATTAGTAGTGTTTGAGCCCAAACACCAAACCTTAACCATAGCTGTGGCAGATGTGACGAATTGTGCCGTCCTGCCAATAAGGGCAACAGATCACAAAACACCTATATGGGCTGTTTTTGAAAGCAATAACAAAACAACCTAATTCGTCATTTAGCTGTCAAAAACGTGTTACAGGCATAACATAATGCTACCTATAAATGGCCTGGCACTCATGTTTCACTGACAAAAAACAGTAATACGCGGAAGGTGATGCAGCCTAGCATCTTGCCCAGCACCACAGTTGCTTTGTTTGTTTTCTTTTTATGCCTGTCTTTCCTCTTCGCTCTTCCCCCTTTCTGCCCTCTCTCAATTTTCAGCTCACACAGTCTCAACAGTGTCAGCTCATGTGCTGTAGAACCACTCCATGATGAAATGAAGATTTTAAGCAGGGAATTTAAATAGATTTGAAATGAAAATCTTTGAGTAAATCGTTTAATCCCTGAAATATAAAAATATGCCAATGCAGTACTCAGCGGAGAAAATTCTGGTACCTTAAACATTGACTGAGCACAGTAATACAACAAAAAGGATAGCTTTATTATCAGTGACATCAAATTCACTATCATACATTAAATATCGAGAGTAGATTTTAACCTTCGGGATTTCCACAGGGAAAAGGGATGAATCCACTTCCCCCCTCTGAACTTCATCAAAATGGAGATAAGAGTTCTTTCAAGTGTTGAGCTGTGCTGGGTATTAAGTAACACAAGGTCAAATTCAGTGTTCATGTAAGATTATGGAAATGTCAGTCTTTTCCTTTCCTCTCAACTCTGTAGTAAGAACACTGACACAGAGAGCACAGTGGTTAAGTATGTCATACACAGACGTGTTGATTGTACGTGAAGCACCTATTTCAGTCACATGCCTGCTCATTTGTAGTCTTTCACTCAGGCAGGTTATAATTTCTGTGTAATTACTTCCATTAGCATGAATTGCTCTTCTGAAGCTTGAGTATGTAATGACATATTGTGAATGCAGATAGTGGAGCAAGGGCATCACAAGCTCTGCAATATTCTTCTGCACTGCCTCTCTGAGAATAAGGCATTTATCGAGTTAATTCATCAGTATCAAAGCACAAAAATCCAATATATCTGCAGATATAACTTAGATATAGCTAGGATTTTCATAAGGAGGATTAAAACTTAAGGTGTCATTATGCTTTCTTATCATTTTGTGGTCGTTATCATTTTCATAATTTGAGCACTTTACGTTGCACTACAAATAAACCAGAATTTGAACTACTGTATAACAGGAAGGTGACATTCTTTCTCTTTTTGTTTTAAGGTGAAACTAATTTGCCTTTTTTAGCATCAAATATTGACTTGAAAAGCTGTTGTTTCCGCCTTTGTAAAGAACAGCAACTGTGGTGAGCTTGAATTCATAGCTGTTACTATAGTTTCAAGGTTTTGACAGAGGAGAAAAAGTATCAAAAGGTCATAGAAACATCTCAAACCTCCCCTGCAGCATTATACATTTCTCCACTGCCCGTCTGTAAGCACAGTATGTTCCAAACAATCATGAAAAATTGGCTGGTATACAGTAAAACCAGAGTGTTTCACATCAAAACAGTGTTCTTATATCTTTTAACAAAGTCGTTGGAATAGCACACCTTTTAATATTCATGGCTAAATAATCGTTAGTTCTTCAAGTGTGCAGAGAAGACTTTTAAATGGTTCAAAAGCGTTTCATAAAATTTACATCAGAAGCATTTTCTTAATGCAAAAGGGCTCCATAACTTCTGATTCTGGGCTGCAAGTCTACTCCATGCATGTGGGGAAAAAAACAATCAACCCAGTTTTTAAATGTCCTAAATCTAGACAAATAAAAGTGGCTTAAAATGTTTAAAAAGCCACATCATTTTGCACCATTTGTGTCTGCCAAATAGTTCAGACCCTGACCTTTGAGGATCTAAATCAATGCATTTAGTACTGCTGGTAAATCTTTTTAGCAGCGAGCCATTCATATCCTCTCTAACAGTATGTCCTCCTAGACTGCACTGATAGCGATGGCGGAAGTAACTTATCTGGATGTATCTCTCCCCGGACTCTCCGCTATCTCTCCATCCTCTGTCCGAGAGACCTACTGAATGACAAACTGTACTGTTCTCTGTGGATCAATGGCTCATAAGTATAAACCAATTTCCTTTTCAAACTGCACTCTGGGAAATAAACAGACACACTGCCTCAGGAGCTTGACACTGTGTGAGCTTCAACAGCCGATTATTCATTTTAATGTTGTGGAACTTTGGCAGACACACCAAACTTCAGAGATTAGGTTAAAAAGTAAATCTTGCAGAAGTAAAACTCAAGGGAAAATAATGTTTTATACAAGAGGCATCAAAAGAAAGAAATATTGTACATAAAATCATTTTTAGACACCTGCTTTTTACAGATTATCTGACAAGCCAATAGCCATGGTTACAATTAAGAATTAATAATCATGTGCATTTTCCCTGCCAAATCTCTCCCAAAGCATATGTTTGGAAATTAATTTCCTCCCAGGAATCCATTAGTCTCCATTAATTTCCCTGTAGATGAAAATAAAGTTTCAGAGATTATAAATGCGCTTTAGATGGGTGCAAAGTTTGTGATGCGGGAGCAGAAACTGTTCTGAAAACTCTACTTGTTGATGTGTTCAAAGATGCTCTGACATTTGAGACTTGCAAGTCAGCTGCTGAACATACACCTTTTAATCCAAAAAAACAACATAGTTGCCTCGAGACTAGTACACAACATGTGTCGAAATATTGTAGTAATATGTAGCGATATTTTGACTAAACTAAGAGTGTTTGAAACATACTGACATACAATAGAGCAAATAAGTGAATTATTATTTTCCCCCTGTTGTGACAACGTTTGGAATCGATTGCAACCAAATAACAAACATTGTTAAACAGCCAGCTTTCATGCTGCAATATAGATTTAGCATTTTCCATTAATCCTGAAAAAGCTTTAGAGGATTTACTAATGGTTTGGAAGGTTTGGTGAAACACTGTGGTAAGTGGTGGTCACAGCAAGTCATGTTAATAATAAGACACTCTTATTGGTCAGGTCTGTATCCAAAAAACTCTGAGCCGGCATTAGATATTTACCAGAGAATCTGCTTATTCTGACATTTCACAATGGGATGCATTTATAAATAACTTCCAGTGAGTTCTTGTGCACATCTTTGGATAAATAAAGTTTGTGCAGGAATTGTGATCCAAAGACAAAAATACATACAGATTAGCTTTATAGAACATCAATATAATGCCATAAATGCCAGAGAGGAAAAGAATGAAATACGGTATTTAAGATGAAAATCTTGAGGATTTTGCACTGTTTAAACTAAATGGTACATTGACTTTAAATGTTGTCTGGTATAAAGAAACTATTCAACACCTTTCATTGGGTATGGGTATTGTTCTTTTTCTGCTTCCTCTTAATCTTAAACTCCACACTAATTAACAGGAGCTCTGTGGTCTTCAACATCCACCTACACTCATCATTTCCTTCCATGAAGTTCCAGTGTTTCCTTATCCATGTGTTTTTAACTATCATCATGCTCATACTCGATAGTCAGTCGTCAATACTGCAACTGCTAATGCCAACTCTGGATAACTGAATGTCTGCATGAAATAAAACTCTGATCTTTTACACTATGGATTTCTGATAATTGAATTGTGGTTGAGTAACGGAGGATTTGCCCCATTGATTGAAGCTATGGAGTTGCAGTTATATACCAAATTGATTTCAAATGATAGCCCTTCTTGCTCATTTTAAAATGTTTATTTGAGTAATTGGTCTTATTGAATAACGACAATCTGCTGCGTGTCCTGGACCCCTAAAACTAAGAGTCAGATCATTCTCGATAAAGTCTCATATTTTCAACATTTGTATTTATTGACTTTTCCAGTGATTTTGCGCTGGGCTTTATGAATCTTACTGACTTTTTAAAATTTCGCTAATAGCTGTATTAGAGACCATATCATCATTTATCATGTAAAGATCTTTGACAGTAATGCCATTTGGACTCACTTAAGTTAATGCTGAACTCAAAGAAATATGTGTAGCTGACCATATGGTTGTTTTTAATGTGTGGTTGCCCAGCCTCTCCCAGCTTTTGTGCACCTGCCTACTCCTATAGTTTTAACTCTGCGTCTTTTCTCTTCCAACACTACTTCTCAGTTCTGAAGAGTTAGTTGATTGCTTTAACAGCACTTGCTTGAGTTCTCTTGATGCTGTTGCTCCTTTTAAAATCAAAATTATCAACAACAAAAATCCCTGCCTTGACTAAATGACAGCACTTCAGCTGTGTAGAGAGGACGGCTTAATGTTATACCATGAATTGACATAATGTTCTCAATTACTTTTGAATAATCATCTGCAACAGACATTATTTTTGGGGTCCCTGGGGTTCAAAATCCTTTTTTGCGTATTTGAAAGCATAAAGTATAAACATTTTCAGTGTTATGCAGTTACATCTGCTTTTTCCACAGCGTCATTTACATAAATCAGAAAAACACATCCTTCTCATTTACCTACTGCTGCTACTACAACATGATAAGTGTCTTTCTAACAATTTAAACCCAGCAGCAAAAACATCAAACAGCACCCATTTTATACTTACCTGCTTCAGAATAGGTGTTTACTGTTTCATAGCTTTGTATCATAACTCTATGGTCACAAGTTGAGCCCTGTGGCAGAAATCTCCTCCTGAGCCTCCAAAAAGAAAAAAAGACTGAAACGACTCGAAGGACTTTTGCTACTCATCCTTGCATCTCGGCGCACAGCTCAGATCACAGGATATTCAAAATATCATAAAGGCTTGCAGTTTGGTCTTGAAGTCAGTTCACTGCCCATTGTAAATGCAAAATAGAACATATTCTATAAAAGTTGTCGACATACTCAATTGCAGAACTCAATATACCCGTATTATTTACAAATTAACATTAAGTGGAAAATAAATCTGCAAGGCTATAATGAATTATATTTCTACATTAACAATGGATCACATGACTATGTGTATACGCAAGGGTTCGCTCATAGTGGTAAACCCACAGAGAACTATCACCTGACTCTGCAGTTCCCCTCAGCTACAGGAGCTTAATAGCATCTCTTAGCTCATTCTTTTGGGGGTTTATTTTCGGCCTGCAACTTTAATATTTTGGTTCAGTCTCATTGCTCTTGTAGTGCTGTTTTCAGCTACAGCAGGCAGCTGTTTTCAGCAAAAACCTACCTGCCCAGCACCAAACAACAGACAGATGAAGTTAGCAACTGGTTAAACATTTAGCAGCTAAAGAGTCAGATCATTTTGTCAGTTGACTGAGACCAAAAACTGAGCTACAAGGAGAGTGAATGTTGGACCAGAAAAACAACTCCAAATAAATGCTAATGTTGGTCTCTGTCTGCTGGATGCATTTGCCACATCAACTTAAAATAAGACATCACTGTTGTCTTCACAGCTAATGCCCCCAAGTAGCCAAAAATTAGTCATTGCAGGGGTAAACGTTTGATTCAGTTTGGAGTATTTCTTACTGTGGTACACATTTTCATCTTCATAAAGCTACCGTATCATGTTGTGGGTGTACAGGCCTTTTAATAATGTTAGTGTGCCAAACTATATATTATTTTTCAGAACTCATGAAAGTGCGGCTTATTATCTTTAGTGTTTCATGTCAATGTTTGTTGTGAATGACTCCTACAAAGTAATTGGATGGAGAAGGGAAAGAGGAAAGAAAGTAAGGTAAACTTTAAAGAACCTGACATAAACAGTGCATTTTCATGAACATATCTAGGTTACAAAATGCATTTCTAGACTGCAACAGAGACATATGGTAGAAAGGTTTTGATCTTCTGCAAGAGCCATTTTCTCTGAACCTCCTACTTAATGTTTTGACACTGTTATCCATGTAAATGCTCTGCGCAGTGCTTATGAATACTGAGAGCTCTCGTTTGCACATGAATTGTCAGAGTGGTTGGAGATCATTTAATTCTTGGGAGATGGTGATTAAAACATGCATTCATTTCTGGTTATACACCTCTTTGATGCCAGCGGAGGGAGAGAGACCTAAACAGGAAGAGGGAAAAAAGGAGTGGGAGAGAGATGAGGAGGAGGAGAGAAGACGAGAGGGGAAGGGAGGGAAAGACGAAAGAAAGAAATACAAACAGACAGCCACACGGGTATGGGAGAGGCAAATCCCTCATAACCGTGCATTACTGATGTGTGGCAATGTGCAGGAAAGGGTCTTCATTAACACTGTTGATACTAAGCGCCTCATTCAAAAGCACAAAGAGCACTTTGCACTGGCAGACATTATCAACATTCTCTTAGCTCAACAAAGACTGGAATGAAAAAAGGCAAATGTATTGTAAAATAAAAGCTGCTCGTAATCACGTTCCAATTTCCTCTTTAACAACATTGTCCTGAATTGACATTATGTTCAATTAAATGCAACATTTCTGCATGCAGTAAATGTGGTATTTGTGGTGGGTGTTTGTCTGAGTCAGGGAGGGGTCGTTTTGAAAACTGGATAAACATAACTGAATAAATTATGTGCATATTTACATCCGAGAGTGAGGGTACAGGAGAAGTACTTTATTGTATGGAGAAAGGATAAAAGAGAAATTTGATGGTGGCTTTGCATTATAATTATAAGATTTAACCATTTAAAGGGCTATTAAGAGAGTAATTTTCCTCCTTGTAATGCTTTCAGCCAGTCTCATACTGTAATGGAGATATTTTCATCGCTTCACCACTGATAATATGCCAACACCTTCCTTTGGGTAAATATCTCATTGTTTTTAAAGGTCATGTCCCAAATACTGATTCATAGCTCATGCAAAAGGGCAGATGTTCTTGAATGAAACCACAGCTAAGGTCATTTGCACAGAGTGATATCCATCTATAAACAGCATCTGTTATATGTAATCTTCTAACCATCCATGCATCTGAAACCCCTGAAAAAGTCTTTCACCAAATATTAAACCGGGGATATAAATCTATAATGCCGATCATAAAACAACAAACGGGGATCACTCTATGAACAGGTCTCTTGACAGTGAAAAAGACAATGACTTCATAGACAATGTGGCAGAGCTACATTCTGTGGATATACATTTTCTACTCCTCTTTGTTGTGTGTGTAAAAGCTCAGACTGCCAGTTCACAAAGTCAGCCTAACATGCCATAAAATATTGTTTTATCATAACTTCAAAAAAAAAAAAAAAAAAAGTGGACCCTAGTCTTGTTTGAATTTTAGCTCTTGCAGTGTGGCTTTTTGCCTTGAGTCACTCACATAAAATAATTTACATTTATATATATATTTTTGCTATAAATTTTATTTTCACAGTTGGAGCTTGAACACTTGATACTGTGAGTATTAGCATAATGCTTGGGCAGAGCCACAGACAATTTCATGATAAAAGACTCTGTAAATAAAAGATGGTATTTTACCTAACTGTGAACATGCTCTTCCAACCTTGTACATTTTGATCTGGATCAAGGGATGACATTCAAATATTTATGATGACATTTTGGCTCTCACCACATAAAGTTATTACCATTTGCTCAAATTTGTCACATTTGCTGCTTTCAAAAGGATGCCCCAGAGCATTCAGCGCTTGTGTATCTCTTTTCTTAGGGTGCATTTACAGAAGAAAACAAAAATTGTAGTGCACCTTTTAATGCGAAGAGCACTTTGACCAACAGCTTTATTTTATAAATTGAATTACCCAGTGTCCTTGAATGTTGATGGTAGCTTTTGCAGAGAGTGAAGAATGTAAAAAAACGCAAAAACTTCCAGCGTGTAGTACCAAAAGAATTCCATGGTGAACATTTTCATTACTTTAGAAAAGAAAAAAAATCAGTTGCACTCGGCTATATATGCATGTGATGGTGTATGGAGGAAATAAGCTAGTGATTTGGGAGCAGGAGAAAGAGGTGATGGTGCTAGTATCATTGTGACTGGCCTGTCACTACTTGTGGACAAACTGTGTGGGGATGATGGGGGACAAAGGAGGCGATTAGTTGGACAGAACACTCGTAATACACTCTCGGGGGACCAGTAAGTCAGGCAGCTCAATGCTGCAGCCAGGTTCACTGAGCAATTAAGGGAGCTGGGGGAGTCAAAGTGGCTTAGCCTGATGCTCTGCAGCTCTGTGCCAGTGTTGAGGGTCACTTTCAACCCCTATCAGTCCACCTGTGTGTCTTAATGCACCCATCCACACTGGCTAGACGAGCCCAGAACAGAGCCAAAGGGACAAGCGTGGCCAAAGCAGTACATGGGAGGAATTATTCTCCCCTTTCCCCATAATTGTGGCTGACATATCCTTTGGCTTCTCTCCCAGATCACTAGCAATACATATATTTTTCTTTATACCCTTGTTATCCCTGGCTCCTTAATGAATTATTTATAGTGGGGAGAGTGAAGGGGTAGAGAGGATTTCCCTCGGAGTAAATATACCAGTAAAAGAAGAGATGACTGCAATAAAATGATATGGAAGGCATCATTTGCCCTTTTACCAAAATGGGTTTTTAAAGTATTATGGGCTACGTACCATTTTTGAACTTCAAAAACAGCCAAACTCTTTAGAAACACATGAGTGAAATTGTAGAAACATTGAATCAAAAAGCTATATTAGTATTGCAGGGGCCTGTGTTATAAACTCAATGAAATTAATTTGTGATGCACTGACAATTGATCATACTGTAATAATCCTGGCTGCTGCATAAACTGAATAAATTAAATCCTCTTAAATTGCACTTTCTAAGGCAGTTTGACCTCCATGGTAGAGTAAGTGCAAACATAGTCATCAAATTGCTACTCTCGTAGCATGTTTCTTCCAGTGTCAAATATTACTCATGACTACCTGGCAATAAGAAACACCAATAAAAATCTTACTGTACTGGAAGCATTTTAACAGTAAGGCCCCAGGACAATCCTGAAGAGGTGTTTTTCTGATTTGCTTTTTTTTTTTTTTCCCCTCCACCACTCCACAAGACAAGCAAGATTACAAGAATGAAGGCAGTGATGCCTTGAGGGGAACAATTTCCAACTTACCGGCAGCACATTCATGAGCACTCTCTCACCTGAAGGTCCCCAGAGAAATCTGTGCTCCAATTTACAGCTTCCGCAAGAATGTAAGAAATAACTGTCCTGAAATGAGGACTCAAGCTCTTTGTTAGATTGCATTAATTTGGAGGAGAAGCCGTCAGCTTCATAGACGGATCACAGGGTCGAAATTACAGCACTCAATAGCTCTCCCTCTCCCTAAGCATGTATATGTTCTGAAGTCTTAATTTACAGTCATCCATTCTTAAGTCCTCTCAAAGATTTTCCATGTGAAAGTGAATTATTCTCCCACATATGAATCTTCATGTAGTTTTTACTCATTGAGACATACTTGCTTGCAAAGTTCCGGTGTTTCAGAATTGCAGGAGAGGGCAGTGATAGGTCAAAGCAGAGAGCTTGTTAATCTAAGTTGTACATAATAAAAGAGGGGGGGGGGGTCTGTTTATTAATAATTGATCAAAGAGTCGTTAAATTGAAATGTGTTTTCATCAATTAATCATCCCCCCAGATGCCACTAATAAGCCTTTTCCACCGTAGCATCATAGCAGTCCTGTAGACTACACCGGTTGTGCTGAGCCTAAGCCATCATTCATCATGTCTTACTGTGCTCTTAAAGCTGGCCTCAATCTGTGACAGAGTGATTAAAACACTATTGCTATTGAGCGCTGCAGGCTTTACTCACAATCTCCTCTGAAAATTGGCTGCAGTCTATACTGTGTACAGTGTGAAACTTGATTACCATGTTTCTACGAGTTATTGATATTCTTTGAACTTTAACAGGGTGGTGAGGCGTTCTGCAACAGTCTGCGGCGACAGTTTCAGCTCTCAAAATGACTCACTGTCAGGCTCTAAAGTTGCCTGGTTTGTTGAGGGGGTGGATGCCTAAAAGCAGTTTGTGAACAGTATAGAACTGAATTTAAAACAATGACTTTAAGAATGATTTAACTATAGCTCCTGGTTAGAGGTAGCATTATTATACCTCGGCATGGGTAAAAAAGGTTACAGCTACAGTACTTTAACTTAATTCAACTTAAATGCATAATCTGGCCAGCATGCCAAATTACCCAAGTCAAACACACCCACAATGGGATTGTGCAGCCAACAGGTGCATGCATGAATGTCCAGCTGCTGATCGAACGAGAAACAAATTGTGAAATTTGGAGTATGTAGTTTGAAAAATAAAAATATTGAATTTTTTTGAAAAAAGAAACATTTTAAAAAGAATTAACAAGTTGCGTTTAGGGCAAATTGTGGACTGGCTACGTGTTGTTCATCTTGGTGAAGCTGTTTTTTTTGTTGTTGATCAGTGTAGTGCATGTTACTTGAAAACTGTGATCAATTACTCATTACACCTTACCCACTGAAAAAGCAATTACATTACTAATTACTATGCAGCGAAAGCAATGAATTACATTACTCGCTACTTTACTTTCGTTACTCAGTCCAGCTCTTGTAATGGAAATTTACTTTGTATGGCAATGTGTGACATTTCTAAGTGACTTTATGAACTTAGGTATGAAAATAGGTTGTGAAACCAAGAACCTTTATTTTTACTTCTACAGGTCTACTTTCATATGACAGTTTTTTCAAATGTCTGCTGTCTGTACTGACAGACCTTGGGTTGAACTTTCACAGTTAGGGAGATTCCGCCAAGACTTCTGCTTGTCTCTATGTGATGCATGTTTCTTCTATAAAAGAGAACGATACATTGTATTCTTTATCAGACTCCTTACTAGAGTGTTGACTCTGTGTCTGATCCTTTCTGCGCAGAAAGCTTCTTAATAAATATTACAAAGACAATTTGCAGGTTTGAGACTCTTTAATTTCAGATTTCCACCACACTCTACACCCAATTCAATTCAATTCAGTTTTATTTATATAGCGCCATATCATAACAAAGTTATCTCAGGGCACTTTGTCATAAAGAGCAGGTCTAGACC
>LKNJ01000108.1:0-11315 GCA_002120245.1 Maccullochella peelii | reverse complement strand
AACCCCAGATCCAGACGCCGTAGCACTGCAACTACCGGTCCATACCCTGCGGCTCTGCAACCACAGGTCGAGACGCCGCAGCTCCGGAGGCAGAAAATACTCGGAGAAAGCAATAGAGTGGGGTAATAGGGTACTATGACCCCTTTAAGATATGAAGGTGCCTGACCAATAAGGGCTTTGTAGGTGAGAAGGATTTTAAAATGTATTCTGNTCTTAAATGTGAGGAGGGTGTCTGCCTCCCGTACACAAACTGGGAGCTGGTTCCACAGAAGAGGAGCTTGATAGCTGAAGGCTCTGGCTCCCATTCTACTTTTAGAAACTCTAGGAACCACAAGGAACCCTGCATTCTGGGAGCACAGTGCTCTAGTGGGTACTATGAGCTCTTTAAGATATGATGGTGCCTGACCATGAGGAGAAGGATTTTAAATTCTATTCTGGATTTTACGGGGAGCCAGTGCAGAGAAGCTAATATGGGAGAAATATGATCCCTTTTCCTGATTCTTGTCAGTAAACGTGCCGCAGAATTCTGGATCAACTGGAGCATCTTAAGGGACTTATTGGTTTACATCAGAAAGTTGCAGGTCATCCAGGTTTTTATATCCTTGAGGCATGCTTGAAGTTTAAGTAATTGATTGTTTTCATCTGGTTTGATCGATAAATATAATTGGGTATCATCTGCATAACAATGAAAATTTATGGAGTGCTTCCTAACAATATTGCCTAAAGGAAGCATATATGAGGTGAATAGAATTGGTCCAAGCACAGAACCTTGTGGAACTCTGTGACTAACTTTGGTGTGCATAGAAGATTCATTGTTAACATGTACAAACTGATATCGATCTGATAAATAACCCACGTTTCATCTTTTGTATTTTACACATGTAGAAATATGAAACGAGACGTTGTGGTTTAACAAGCAGCCCTGCAATTTGGAGGCGTTTACCGACCATCCAGCAGCTAGCTTAGCCGAGGTGACCCAACCTCAGAAGTGCAGTTACACACCCTCCAACTCTAAAGAAAACTAGGTATTTATTTTATATTAGCAAACCAGCTAAGAACACACAACATGTGACAAGACAACTTGGTGGTGGTCTTTTTAATTTATTGTTGTTTAATGGCATGAGTTTATTCATTCTGGTGAGGTTACTGACGAAGGCTGTTATAATTGGTTTTCTGCTGTATGCATAAGCTGTAAATTGTCCATCTATGTAAAATAAATTATTATTTGGTTTGGACAAATGGCCCTGTGCTGCAGTTTGCAAAGCGGGGGCACTGTTCCTTTTGTCCACATATAGAGAGATAAACAAATATTACTGTTATTATTGTGCATATCTTTTTATCATATTCTTTGTCAATGTTGCTGATTGCCAAGTCTTACCCAAGTTACCTGAAGATAAGGTCATGACAAATGTAATGTGTTCTAAAGAGTCACCTCCATCTAATCGGCCTGAAATCAGAGCCCCCATCTTTAATTAAGGTGAAAGCGCAAACTGATGCCTTTTTATATTTACTCCATCACTGAACATCCAGGTTAATCCAAGAAGGGATTATCTCGGCTGACAGAGTGACCACTCATGTAATAAACTCCAAGGTAAGGGGATTCAGTTCCAGACGGCCTGTGGAGTTACAGGATGGCCCAGCCACAAGCCATAATAGTCGGTCCCACTAAGCCATGTTAGGAAATGTCCCCATCATCTTTATTTAAAGTTTAATCTCTCCAGGCTGTGCCTCGGGCCCGATGCTGTTGACATGAAAATGATCAATGACAGTAGATCAACCCCATGGGAAGTGAGAGATACACATCACATGATTAATGGCTTTGCCAGCTGTCATGAACTATACTGGACCAATAAGTGAAGGCTTCATAAATCATAAGTCTTCTGACACATGAAGTTTTTGTGCACTTTATATAAGCCAACATTTGGTGCATTTCCATATTTTTATTTTTTTAAATTTCTGCAGTACTCTCCGGAACATAACAGGATCAATTTTGCTTCCAATTTTGTCTGTTTATAGTTACTGTCTTTTGTTGACAGTACTGCCATTGCAAAATGCCTCCAGTCTAATGATGAATTAAACATGAAATTTAAGAGTACAAATAAGATGTCCCTCAGGAAAGTCTGTCATGCGCTGTCATACGCTAATGAATGTCTCTTAAACCTGCATTAAGTGTTTACCACTAGAGAGAAGAAAGACTCCACAACAAATTCACAGCATCAGAGCCCTGATATACCGTCAGCTTATCAAGTGCTTAGGGCTAAAGTATTAGTAGAAAATTGGCTGCTTACACATCCAACAGACACAGAGCAACATGAGCATCCCATTGGAGTTTTTTTTTCTTTCTACCTGTCAAATGTAAGCCTGATATTCAGCCCTGGTTTGGTCCATGAACCCTTGAGGAAAATATCACTGGTCTTTTTCTAGACGCTTATGTGTAAATAAACTGAAGTAAGTAGTCATATTGTTTTAATAAATAAAATGTCAACCGCGATCTGATTTCATTCTGCGCTTGGAGTGAGTAGTTTTCCACACACAGTACAGTAGAAACTGGTTACCTTGCTGAGGAGCTGTAGGCGTGCAGCCTTCAGCTCTTCATCTAACAGCTCACTGTGGCTGCTCCTTCTTGTTCCATCTCTCCCTGCAATATTTTTGATTTAAAAAATGCCAAAAATTACCATTGTTTCGTTTTGTAGATGCATTTTTGGTGAACGATTGCAGTTAGCGCTAACCCCTGTTACAAATACAGTATATTTCCTGTGGTTGCGTCACATTAACTTTTAATTAAATTAAAATTGAACGCTTTTAATGTAAAGCAGCAGCAGTGGGAAATGTTTGCATTAGCAATAACTTAAGATTGCTCCAATGTAAAGAAAGTGACAGTAAACAGTGAGGCCGTTATCAGTTACGTTGGATTACATGCTGCACCATTTCCTGTAAATCCATTGTGCATGTGAAGGCAATTTCAATCCAGCTAGGGAATGGTGGACTCTGCCACTAACAATGAAAGCTACTACATAGAGAGGCAATTGCTGAATGTTAATACATTCAGAAGCAATTGCAGAAAATATTATCAAAAAGACTTTAAAGTGCAGTACAAGCACCTTCACATTACGGGAAATCATTTGATTCCATGCAATCAAAAATATCACTTAATGGAGCTTTAAATGGTCTATAATGTTTCATCAATATTAATTTATATTCCTTTGAAGCGCACGGTGTTAATTCCCCAAATTTCACTGGTGATTATTAGTTTCTGGATCCAACTTTCTGCAGTTTTCTGTGCGTTTGTGAGAAACATTTTCTTTCTCCTTATTATAATAATAAACTTGAGATGCTATTCATTTCCATTTTTCTGCATTTGCATTCCACACGAATCATTATGCTGCCACGTGGCCACAATACAACTCCCCTTAATGGCAGTATTAGTAAGACGGGTCACCAGGGGTACAATTTGGGAATGATTACATATCCACCCAGCAACCACCGGCACATATGTATGCACAAGTCCATTACTCAAACATGCATGTGTGCGCACAGTCTGCACAGAAACAGGCAGGACATCAACAGAAGGAGGTGATGAAGAGAGAGGGAATGAGGAAGAAGGAGAGAGATAGAGGTCAGAATTAACTGAACATTGAACCTTTACTAACACTGTACAATAGTGAGGCCATCACAATTCTAATTATACTCATTAGCCTAATATCGCCTCCTCCATCCTGTCCAGGATGATATGCAACTCTGTTGAGATCCATCAGCTGCATACCCATCGGGACTCTGAACATATGGTGCATTTAACGATGTAGAAAAAAATGTAATAATTAAAAAAATAACTTAAACATAAATCTAAAATAATTGTTTATTTGGCCATGCCTTGGCGAATGTATGGCATTTCTATTAACACTGATAAATGTAAAAAGAGATAAGTTACTCTTTTTGCATTTAATTGCTCACATTCCCGCTCAAGCCAGCAGGCCCAGCTATCACTTTCCTATTGTATGTCTTGAATGTATACATTAAATATGTAGCTTCACTAACTGAACCACAACATTTCTTTATTATTACCATCGTTTCCATAAGGAAAGTCATGCATGATTGTTTCAGCGAGGAAATATAAAAATTAAAGCAAATCCTATTGATATTTTAGGCTTTAAATCAGAATTCCTCAATTTCTTGTCAGTGCAAGGTTACTCCTCAAACCATCTCTTCCACCCTCTGCTCAATACAAACAACAATTTGTGTGAATTTACCAGGTCTTAATCTAACATGGCAAGGTCAGCACACAATGAAGAGCAGCTATTATCACTGAGTGGATCTGCAGAAATGTTTGCCAATGCCAAGAGGCAAAACAAAAAACCATTGGAAAGACATCACAACTTTAAATAAAGCATGTCAAAAGCTATAAATGCAGTTCTCTGTGACATGGTAAATGGAATAAAATAGCTTAAAATACGTATGTTTACAATATATTAAACATCAGTGTATGGTGTGTGTGTGGTTGGGTTTTTTTTAGTTAATATTTTCACCTTTATATTTTTAGAGCCTTGTGACTGACTTGCGACCTGTATGGAGTATATGCTACTTTGTCTTTTGGCAAATGCATGCTGGGACAGGATCCAGCCCTACTGGGACCCTAAACTGGATAAGCTGGTATAGAAAATGGATGGATGACTGGATGCAGTGGAGTCTCCCTGGAGAGAAGATGTATCTGTTATGGGAATGACAGGCAATCTGTTCTTACCGGTGTGTAGGGCTACAATCATTTACAAACATAAACGTGTGTGTTTGTTATACTGTTAGGTTATGCAGGGATGTAAAGAGTACTAGAATATTTTACAGTAAAGAAAAAGTAAAATTACTTGTGTAAAAATCTAAAATGTAGACTACTCTGAGTAAACGTCACTGCCATACATTTGTAAGGTGAAAGGGGTTGGGGTGGACGGGAGTAAAGGGGGAAAAAAAAATGTATGTGTTGATGTTATATGACCCATTAAATTAAACAACGTATAGGCCTCATGTCCAAACCATGGATATATTCCTTTTCTATAGATGACACTTTGCAGCCTTAAACTGATTACCCGCCTCCCTCAGTGAAGCCTTCCTAGAATTAACCAGAAAAGAGAACACAACTCAGACAATAAAACAGAAATGAGCGCCAATAAATAAAAAGCGCTACGGACACCGCGGCGGGTGCAACAAGCATTATTAAATAACCTGACACTTCTTATAGAATCAACAGCAGAATAAAACCTCACCAAGGCAGCTGCACAGTTTTTGCAGTGTAGTGCACACAACGCTACGTTGCCTAGGAACGTTCACGTCCTCCTCTGTGCAATGAGTTACAGCCATCATAATGAGTATGCTGTTGTACTCACCTGTCTGAACTGCATCCTGCGAGTCCTGTGCGAAGTCCTCCATGCTTTATGTAATATAACCAGTCCACTCGGCCTCTCTGTCCCACTGCGCTCCTCAAAGTCTTCAAACATTTTGAGCTGAATGAGTCTCTGCAGTCCCAACTGTAACGGGGATTATTGACGGTAAAAGTTCCTCATTGAACGCAGAAGTCACCACTGGAGGATCCACCACGAGCATTTTTGAGCATTTATCATGTTAGCCAGACCCAGCATGCACCTGTTGGTCACGTAATATGTGGGTGGGTTTGATTTGTTTCAGGTAGCGTGCTCGCCGGGTGGTGCATTAAACAAGTTAATTAAAAATGTAATTAAAAAAAATTAAGGTATGCAACCTTTTTGACCCAGAAACACCAATAAGGGTTTGCTGGAAAGGTATGACTGTGCTGAATCTATACGATACTGTATGTAACTGTAGCAGTATGGTCAGTGATCTACATTAAAAAAGGTAGGCCTATAACGTGTTCGAAGTAAAATGGCCATAAATGGCATGTCTGCAGTCAATCTAGAGACTAAAAAATACACTTCAATCGGGGGGAAATTGTAACAGACCACTTAGTAAAAATTTTGCATCAACTTTAATTTAAGGATTAAATAAATGTACAAAATGTGCAAAAGTAATCATTTGTTGGTGTATTTTTTAATCGCTTTTTCCTTCTTTTGTATGCAACATGTCAAGCATCCGCATTATCCTCTATGACAAAATGTGTCATGTTTGGGCACTCCGGAAAGGGGCCCGAGCAAAACTCAGTCAATCCCACTGAAAGACACTGAAGGTCCCATCACTGCAGTATAGGTGTGTGATGTTTCTGAGCTCTTGTGGAGCAGCTGGTTTCTGGAACAATGTGGCCTCAATGGCTCTTTTCTGTCCAGCCTTTTCCAATGGGATTCCAGAGAATGGCCTTTGGAAGATGGTTATGACGCCACAATGCTGTCTGATACATTGCTCTCAAAACATGTTGCTTGAAATCATCTTCAGTCGGTGGGAGTTGTGCATCAGTTGTGGATGCCAAAATGTATCTCAGCTCATCAAGGCTAGTTCATGGACTCCCATTCTCTTTTCTCTTTTGTCCATACAGATGGCATATTTTTTTGCCACAGGCAATGCTTCTTCCAGGCTGTCAGATAATCCAAAGTTTGACATTTCTTGGAAATCATCAAGGTGGGTCTTCAACTTTGTAAATGCTGTTGTCTTTCCTTTCCTATACAAGATACTGGTGGTTTCACAGCCTGTGATGGCATGGCATGCAGGTAGACAATCACAGAATAGATCTCCACGTTTCTATGAAATAGCACAGATTGGGATAGATCTTTTCCTTGGGCCATGTCCAGAGTGCATGTTGACAGTAGATGACGCAAACATCCCTTTGCTTTCATAGTAGACAAGTAAAACAAGTACATCTGTTTCATCACATTTGATGATAAGGCAAGAATGTGACTGTGCAATGTAACACCAATCTCGTATGAGCTTCATCTTAGTTACTGTATAGGTCTACTAAGCTTTCTACCCCTGACTGGCTGACCTCTTCACCATTTTCAAAGCCTCCTGCCAAAATAACCTCTCTGATGAGATTCTCTGTGGTCCTGTATCCACTATGTAGTTGCTGACAAAGCTGCATAGCCTTGTTCCCACTGCATTTCCAGTATTTTCTGTAGTTAGGAACATTTGCTTTTCCTGTAATAATGTATGTAGGTCTCTTGACTTGATCTGTGCCTCTTTGTTTCCTTTCAAGGTCTTTTATTGATGGGGAATGGTCGTATCTGTCAAAGGCACACAGTTGAAGCCCTCCTTTCCTGTTAAGGCTGCAGTCTTCCTCCAGATATTCTCACCTAGGTTGTTGAATGTCTGAACGTCTGAGTCGTGGAAACCCTGCAGAAAACCCATGCGATGAATGATGTACACAGATGGCTCCTCTGAATTTGGTAGTTTCATTAGGAAGCAGCAACAAGTTCGCGAGACATCACAGTTCCCATCGACACCTCCCTCTGCTTGGGAACAGCAAGAAGCCCTCGGAAGACCACATCAGAATCCATGTGAACCTTTCGTGTGCTGGCCTCAAATGACTTTATCATGCATGAAAGTTGCAGTGTTTTCTACTTTCAGGGTCTTAAAAGCTCCTTGATCTTGTGGATTTTGCCAGGTGTTTTTCAAATATAGGCTGTTGATTGCACCATCTTGGAGGAAACATGAAAGCTCTTTTCCAACCTTCTCAGAAGCAACCTGACACTGTTTATCAGTTTCTCTGGAATGCTATCAAGGTTGAAAGGGCTCTGCATCTTCTCCACAGTTGCCATTATCTTCTGTACCTCTGTCTCATCTCTGTCCATTTTGGATGCTCTATGTTCCTGATGGGCTTTTGAACTCTTCTCATCAGTGTCACAAAGGTCTTTCCTCTCTATGTCAAAACAGAGTTTTATGGACATCATCTCCTCTCTGTTTGGCAACATTTTGTATTCTCTGAAGACCTTCTACCTTGAGATTATTGACATTTCTTTGATTTTCCTAATGGTTTGGAAGAGATGGATTCAGTGCCTGTGGGTGACTCTTCATCATCCCAGTACTGGTTAATAAGAAATAGAAAAGGTTTCAGGAACTGCATCTTCAGATACCCCGTTAAAGCTGTTAATGAATATATCATCTCCCATTAGGCTTGGCTTTATTTTGCACTTCTTTTATTTATTGGGTGTGTCACAATATCTGTAGGTTGTAGGTTCTTGATATTGCCAAGCACACAAACATCACAACAGAGCCAAGATAATGACAGAGCATGTTAGCACAAGCAGGAAACAGTTTGGTGAAGTGTACTTGGTGAAGTAGTAATCCCTGGCATCTCAGCAGAGATCCACCTGGTAGTTGCACTGACATCAGTATTGCTTGAAGTGCATTTTCTAATAGAAAAAACAACCAAACCAACAAATGGAATTGAGGAACTCCAAGCAGCAACAATGGCAAGCAAGATGCAAATACTATTATTCCTCCACACAGTGCAATTATTTCTTCCACAAAACCACCCTGAAGGAACATGATTGGACTCTTACCAGGTACGCTTTCTTATGAAAAGCAACATGAGTAGTAGCGGTAGCAGCAAGTGAAACAGCAGACTTAACTAATGAGCAGGGCAGCCCAAAATCCTGAAAGCTTATATAGACTACGCTGTAGCAAAGGCTGCTTTTGATGTATGTTTCAGGCAGTAGAGTACGTCATGTGGGAGTGCAGTTTAGTTGTCTGCCTGAACTGGCTGGCAGGCTTCTCAATTGATATAAAAAACAGAAATGGAATTGCTCCAATTTTGGAAACAGACCAATTTTCTGTAGCTATAGGCATATTTATTTCCCATGAGTCACAACCATGCCTTGCATTCTGTTAGTTAGCTTTATGCTGTCCATATTCGAGACACATACCCTTACCAGGAAACTGTGATCTAGATGATTCTAAATGACTGGCTTTGTTGCTAAAATGGTCAGTTTAGCCACAGTAGGTTTGATATTTTGGACACAAACTTACTAACAATTATATTGAAATGCTAGCTCTTGCACCACAACAATGTGAGGAAGGTTCATGTATTTGGCCATCTAACAATGAGAGGTCTTACTTTCAAAGGTCTGTGAAAACTGAAAAAAGAAATGCTGTGATCACCAAAATTATGTGTCCAGTGGCTGACATTGAAGACAGCGATACTGTGACTGAGGGAGCCAAGAGACAACATCCTCATTAAATGCTGTGTCTCAAGCTGTGAACAGCAAGGCCTGACCCTTAGATTACACCAGAGCCAGGGACAAAGGCAATGCAAAAAAGCCAAGGCTTCCCCATGCTTTTTTGATCATATCAGACAATTTCTGTCATAGTGGCTTCCAAAATAAAATAAATCAATAAAACTGAAAATGAAAATATATAAACACTGCAAGCACCATTAAGCAACATGGGAACATAGGGAAGAGACTACAATCTTGTGAGATGAAATAACTCTGATGGGACTTGGCAATTGGCTTACAATGTTAGGTAAGTTCAACATATCTTATATTATTTAATGTATTCTACATGGACTGTGCATGTTAATCCATTTCATCAGGTCAGTATGTGTTAAAATCTACTATTACATTAAATCTAACAATCTTTAAAACATCAAAAAAATTAAAGCTATAGTTGGATATGTTCTTAAAGGCACTTTTTCTTTTGTCTATGCTGTGCATGACTCTGTTGTAGGAAGATAAATGAATAAATAGAAAAATTCCTAAAAGAAGAAAAGTTGGAGGTGGACGTTCAACTATAGGCAGAGATAAAAGCAGGCCATGTTGTTTTTTTCTAAATTAAGCATAGAAGACGAGATAACAAATGTCATTTGAAAACAATATATATACACAAATTTACTCTCCTCAGTTCAAGATTTTTGTTGAAAAATATGTACCGCTTACATTTTCTCACAAATCCATAATTAAAAACTAAATGCATGCATCATTGCAGACATCTGAATCAACTGCCCCTTTCTCAAACTAGACATGAAAATACAATTCATTAATTGAAAATGACAAAATAAAGTTATTGCCTATGTTATTAGAATTTGAGTTGTGTTGTTCATCGTGTGCACACAAATAGGACATTACTTCTCAATTTTATTATTTAAAATATAACACGAATTGGACTTTATATTATATTAGGAAATATGGTATGTTTATTTTAATATGTTATATTGTAACAAAGACATTTTTATCCTTGCTTACGGATTGTTTAGAAGGCTCCTATATTCAATATTTAGCTTTCACTGTGGTGTTGTGAAATCTGTGCAACTGTTTCATCATGTTCTCAAATAAAACAGCCTCAGTACTTATACCCCACCGTTGCAACTGATTATTGCTTTGTTGTCATCTGGCAAGACCATGGTGCATCCATACCTACTCTTTGATTATTCTATTTTTTGCCATCTATGCTATAAAGAGAAGCTATATAATGCTTTATATGTATTGTCCATTCATCACTGACTTACTCTGCAATGTGCAGTCACAGACAGAGTACATGCAGGCAGCCATGTACGGATGTGGTCAGGTAATTTGTGTCCACAGAGAGCGAGCCACAGGAATGAATGGGGTGGGGGGGGGTGCTGTCTGTCTTCTGTTCATTGCCATGAAAAATTATCTGTGAACATTCTTCTGAAAGCAGACAAACAAAATTATGGAAAAGGTGTCAAGGCTAATGCTTTGGGTTGTTAACGCTGCTGATTTTGGTGACCATAGTCCGCCCACATGTGGCTCTGATTAGGGGCCTTGTGGTTTTGGAAAGCGATGACTCTAACTGCTTGAAAGCTGTTCTGAATCACAGACGAGGAAATATCCTTCCCAAAATGTTTATTTTGCCTTTGCTGTACTGCCTGCTCTAAAATATCTTAATATGGTCATCAAGATGCTCTGAAACCCACACAGCATATACAGTTACGGAATACATTAGTGTGCATCATCTGGAATCATTAAATTTCCCTTTTTTGGGGTTTGGTGAAAGAGCCGTTAAAGTAACCAGTGCGATATAAAACTTGAAGTAAGTTGGCAGGTGGATGTGACATGATATGTATGCTAATCACTCTCCCACTGTGAAACATGAATGAATGTGAAATATGAATATGGAGGAGTGCCATCCGCACCTGCTGTTTCAGGACACCTGGCCATTACGCTGCCACATAGCTGCTACTTAAACAAAGTTTCTTCAAGGTTGCATGTGCTATACTGTACTTGCAGGTAGCACATCTTCATTTGGCATTCATTATCACAATCAGAGGAAGAAACATCCTGGTGAATGAACATGTCTTAAGTATAAAGCACATATCATTCTCCTGATTCCAATTTCAGAGATAAGTTCATTATACAGCACAGAAAGAAATGCTACTTTTTTGCACTGATCCACAAGCCAGTAGCATATAT